>SDVV010004445.1:0-20191 GCA_016164225.1 Gammarus roeselii
TGTTATGGGATCTAGTCTCCCTTCCCCTATCGCTGACACGCAAATGGCCCTCACTCGTCACTGTCTCCTACGTTACACGATCTGCAAGGCGGCCACCTATTCCTTTTTAAAACAAACATCGGAGGGCAATTAAATATATGCTAGGCAAGGGACCTCCATGTGAAACTCGAGCTAAGGGTTAACAGGCCTAAGTCCTACACTGTTTCTAGGGACACTCACTACGCACCTCCCGCGGTAATGTTCCGTAAGCCAAGTTTATAAATCTGTGCCAGAGGAGGCCGATCAAAACACCCCCCTTTCTTTATTTGACTGATGTGTCCTCACATCCAAGCTCTGTGTTTGCAAGTTTTGACATAGTACTGCCTCGACCCAGGGGTCGTTCCATGTAGGATGGCAGGCTGCGTGGAGTTTTTAGACATGATTGTATGTAATACAGAGTGCTAAGAGATTGGTTGTATTATTTATACGTTTCTATTAATCTGACTGTCGAGAAAAAAAAAATCTCTAACCGTGTGATTACTCGCAGCATAAACATTTATGGCATGTTTCACACGGCTCGATTAATATTTTTGAAAAAAACTCGCTCCTAATGTTAGGACATGGCGGCCGATATATATATATAGCTGAATGCAAATTATTGAACTTTGATATTTTGCTTAGGGCATGCCACCATGTGCTAGACTCTCTCTGTACCCATCTTTACAACGTTTTTTCCTCATTGACAGGAAGCCACGGAAAGATGAGATAGATATGGTCTGTAAGTTTCATTGTATTATTTTGCTCATTTCAGCGTATGTTGGTTCAAGGTACCGTTGAACTAACATAGGCAAAAAGGGAACAAAGCTTATGATCTAATAACACCATTCAGAAGACATGACTTATAGAATTATTACCTTACACAATTTTACAGACATAGTAAATTATCACACGCAGGTGACAGGAATTATTACCTTACACATTATTAGAGACATAGTAGATATCACACGCAGGTGAGAGGTTGACCCCTCACACATCTTATTAATTATATATTTTCACCTCTTCTAAATGAATTCAATACTCTCGACCTGGATGCGCATCACTCTAATAATTACATCGGACACACTGCATTTTACATTTGATCAAAAAAACAATTATTCGGATTGTGGCCATGATGTGTTATTCTTGTTAATGTATTTTATTGGTTTACGCGTTTTGAACCACATGATTGGCGGGTATCTTATTCTGCTTGGTCGGTAAATTGGGGTTAACGGTTTTGAAATTCATGATGCTCGGTTTTACTCTCTCGTAAAGCCACGCTAAGTCATCCGGAGATTAAAGTGGGCTGCCGTGTGCCTATATTTTCAAAGCAATTTGTCCGTACAGTTGCCACGACAAAGCTAACATTATAAATTCCAATGTTAATTATTTTCCGCTTCTGACCTGAGTCAGTGAATATCGCTTAGGAACGACTTGCGGGTTTCTGAACTGAGTCAGTAAGTTATCGCTTAGAAACGACTTGTCTTCGTCTCCCTTTATTTACCGATCCATCGCATGGTGTGTTTTGTCTTAGGTTTGAGTTGGTTTGGTGACGGTTTGTTCAATCATTCCTCTTATTCACGCATTCGCTCGTTTTGCACTCCTATATCCACTTAAATAAAACCTAATATCTTGACATTTGGACTATAATTTACTGCAAATGCATTCCGAGTTGAATTCTGCTCGATACTTAACCGACAACACATGAAATGTACCTTACATGAAATAAAATTGAAATTTATAACCGTACATCGGACATACTGAACGTGTCACCTAAACAATTGGTCATGGAAATTTTTAAAATTGGACTGTAATTATCGGAAATATAATAACGCATTTCTACGCAAACTTGGATGCTACACACAATTTATTAACAACACTCGAAATCAACTTTTCATGAATCATCGAAATGTATGAGATCCCATTGGACATGACACATGACCAGTTGGTCATATAAATTTGTGACTGCTGCACACAACTAATTGAAAAGGAAAAACATGGCAATGTATGTACTTTGCCACGAAACGGGACACAAAATAATTAATAGGTGCCTGACCTAATCACGAAATCGACTTTGCATGAAGTGTTATTGAAATTTATGAGAGCTCATTGGGCATGACACTTGACCAGTTGGTCATATAAATTTGTACCTATTGGACACAAAGATTCGAAAAGTTAGAAATAACACTACACTGTATGAACTTAGCCGTAAAACGGGACAAAAAATTGATTATTGTGCGAATGACCTAATCACAAAATCGACTTTACATGAAGTGTTATTTGAAATTTACGTGAGCTCATTGGGCATGACACTTGACCAGTTGGTCATATAAATTTGTAACTATTGCGCACAAAGATTTGAAATGGAAACACATGACATTGTTTGAACTTGATCGCGAAACGGGACATAATATAATTATTGAATGAATGGCCTAATCACGAAATCGTATTATTTACCTCCACTAAATTCCATCGCCAGTTGTCTACGTTCAATTGAAACACAAATATTGCTTATATACTACAAACAGAAAGACTTATATACTACACCTGTGAACAACGAGCTACTGTTTTATTATCTACCTAAATATATTTCCATGGTTTTGTTTTTCAACCTAATTTTCTGACATTTTTTCCATTTATGTACAATAAATATATTTTTCTATGTATTTCAGGATTCATTTTCAATTTTCTGCCATTTTTCATTTTTTTTATTATCTTATTTTACTTTCCAATATCGCGACTGATTCAACTCTCTAATTTCACTTCCTACGGAAGCACGGCCTATCGTGATGGGCTTCTTGAATCACTTCTTATTGCTTGTAGTCACTTACAGTTTTTGTTGATGTTTTTCTCGAGATGTTAAATGGCGATTTGAAAGGAGGCCCCTGGTTCTCTTGTCCGCCCGACTGTTCGTCTCCATTCATTTGATGTCCGTCTTGGCCTAGGCAGTTGTTTCTCGGATGCAGCTGTCCTCTCGGCCTGCCAGGATTGACAGACCGCCGTGCTGTGCGTTCGCTGTTGCCCGGCCGCTGTCAGACGTCGGGCTGGAAAGATGGCTCGTGTCTTTGGTCGCCCGCCTGCTGTGCTGGTATCGACCACAGAGGGTGACTGCAGTGATGTCTCTCGTATTTCCCTCATTATTGCCTTTTTCGTTTTGGTTGTTTTGGTAGCATGTAGCTCGAGGGTGGCGAGGCAATGGGTCGAGTTTCTCAGGAAGGCGTGTGGAAGGGGACGTGAAGCATTTTGTTTTGAAGTGTGAAGTGATGGTTTTAATTTAAAAGACAAATGTTTTGTTTTGCTTCAATCCCTCACCGCTGTCACCAATGTTACGATCGAGCTTCCACGGTTGCTCTAATCGGGTAAATCAAGGTTGGAATGATAAAATATTGGTTTTATAATTGTCTTTTTGTAACAGGTAACAAGACAAAAGTTACTCTAACAATAGGGTACTGAATATAAGTTTGTAATAACGGACACAAGTCACAAAAGTGTAAAGTATTAGCCAACATAAATGTATTAAGTGTAAGACGGACGTAGGGTAGAGTAGGAGGCCTGAGCCCGCAGGCTTCAGCTGATGGCAAGTGTCTCTAAGCCCGACGGCTGTGGCTGGACGCAAGTGTGTGTCTGGTGTCGCTGCTGGCAAGAGTGTGTGTCCGACGGCCGCAGCCGCTCACAAGTGTGTGTGCTTTGCCCTCTGCCGTTCGGGCTGCCCTGAATAATATGTGGGAGGGCCATCTTCAAGAGTATCAAAGGATCCTCCCAATGAGGGAGAGGATTCACCCTTTTGGGTAATCTAAGAGGAGCGGCGTCCTACTGCCCCCACTTTATTGGTAAATATCCAGCAAAATCCGTTAACGGATTTTGTGGGCTCCTCCCATCTTTAAACAATAAAAAATAACCCTGCGCTAAACAGTGTTATGGGATCTAGTCTCCCTTCCCCTATCGCTGACACGCAAATGACCCTCACTCGTCACTGTCTCCTACGTTACACGATCTGCAAGGCGGCCACCCGTTCCTTTTTAAAACAAACATCGGAGGGGGATTAAATATATGCTAGGCAAGGGACCTCCATGTGAAACTCGAGCTAAGGGTTAACAGGCCTAAGTCCTACACTGTTCCTAGGGACACTCACTACGCACCTCCCGCGGTAATGTTCCGTAAGCCAAGTTTATAAATCTGTGCCAGAGGAGGCCGATCATAACACCAGTCAACCAATCACTAACACACGTGAGACATATGTCTGCCACTCACCAACAGAGTAGAGACGACAGTCAGCCAATCACTAACACACGTGAGACGTCTGTCTGCCACTCACCAACAAAGCAGAGACGACAGTCAGCCAAACACTAACAAACATGAGAAATCTGTCTGCCACTCACCAACAAAACAGAGACAACAGTCAGCCAAGCACTAACACACACGAGACGTGTGTCTGTCACTCACCAGCACAACAGACACCAGTAGCCAGTCACTAACACACATGAGACGTCTATCTGCCACTCACCAACAGAACAGAGACGACAGTCAGCCAAGCACTAACACACGTGAGCCGTCTGTCTGTCACTCACCAGAACAACAGACACCAGTAGCCAATCACTAACACTCAACAACTCAGCAGAGACCTCGGTAAGCCAATAATTTGGACAGCAGGGACGCCGGTCAGCTAATCACTAAAGCACATGAATGAGACGAATGTCTGGCATTCACCAACTAAGCAGAGATGCCATTCGGCCAATCACTGCCACGCCTGAGACGTCTGTCTACCTTTCACAAACACACCAGTGACGTCTAACACCAAATCACCAACACACCTGAAACGCATATCAACCAATCACAAACACACCTGAGATACCTTTCAACCAATCAACAACGTACATGACATGCCATCAAGCCAATCACCAACACACATGAGACATCTATAAACCAACATCAACATCAAAGGCAACCTAGTTTAGGCCAAAAGTTCTGTTGCTTTTTTTTTTTCACTTGTAAACTTGTAAACACACCTGGGACTGATATCAACCAATCATCAGCCCACCTGAGTCGCCATCAACTATTCCCGAACAGGCCTGCGACGCATGTCAGTCAACTTCCGACACACCTGAGACGCGTATCAACCAATCACCGACACACCTTATACGCCTATCATCCAATCACCATACACCTGATACACCTATCAGCCATTTACCAACACAACCGAGGCACCTGTCAACCAATCACCAACACGCCTGAGACGCCTCGTCATCAGAAATCGTGAGACGCAAGACAGCCAATAGTCACCATTAGTGAGACGCCCCTCAGCCAACACGTTTAGCCATTTATTTTGATATTGCCACTGCTACTGTTTATATACATTCTTAACTGAACGCAGCGGAGCTGTGACGACCAAACCAAAGCCGACCAGTTAATTTTGTTAAATAACGCACTCCGATAATCTGAGCAGGGCAACGGTTACCCACGCAAGACTCAACCGCTCGAAATGTAATACTTTGTGTGAGCATCAAAATATCTCTGATAACTCAATTGAAAGTGTGGCCCGATAATCGGAGATATTTTTAAGGGAATATTTACTCCTTAGGAAATGATGTTTTAGAGGAAAAGTCTCGTGATATTAAGTAGCATCGAGAAATGTTTGAAACATGTAAAAATTTCAAATAATTTCAGAGCATTTTCATTACGAATTGAGGTTTGAGATTGCATATTACAGACAATTTGCTTCTGGAGAACTTTTCGTTCCTATTTCTAACTTATGTACAAGTATACTTTTAGGGATCATTTCCCCTATTTTTCCCATCAATTCTACTATTCTGATACGTCCCTTGTCATCCGTCTGTTTCTATTGCTTCTCCTACTGGTCCTCAGCCCTGTCCTCACCCCCCTCCCCTTCGCGACCCCACATCATTGCCCCGAGACCACGCAGCGACACACGTGACTTTCGCTACGGTGCCATATCTCCAGGCGTCTCACAGCACACGGTGCCACGTCACAATACCTGACTCCTAGACGCTCTGCCCTGACAAAACAATTGCTTTTTGACCCGCCTCCTGCTGACGCACGTCCTGATATGCCACCGACTGACGCGCCATCGGCTGACGCACCACCGGCTAACGCACCACCGGCTGACGCACCACTGGCTGACGTGCCACCGGCTGACGCGCTACAGGCTGACGCGCCACCGGCTGACGCGCTACAAGCTGACGCCCCACCGGCTGACGCGCCACAGGGTGACGCCCCACCAGCTGACGCGTCACCGGCTGACGCGCCACCGGCTGATGCACCACCTGGCGTGCCACCTACTGACGCGTGGCCTGACGCACCACCTGACGCGCCACCGGCTGACGCTCAACCTAGAGTGCCACCTTGTACACATCCACCTCAGCAATATATTAAAGCATGTGTCCACAGCGGACTAAGCACGTGGGAGGCAGCTTTTTAGGCGACATGGACAGTGTTGAATGATAGGCCACGAAGGGTTCAACAAGCCGCTTTATCGTGTAACTGTGCCGTGTGCTGCGTCACCAACGCTGGCATTGAGTGTACACACAACATTGACACCCTGAGTGAGGAGGGGGGAAGGGCAGAACGATCGTCACCCCTCCGCTCCGTCCTTCTGTGAACGCACGATAATGCGACACTATCGTTCAGAGAATTATTTCGCAAGAGCGTAGCCAGGATTCCGCCAAAAAGAGGAGGCGGAGGATTATACATTATCCATTGAAGGGGCGGGTTTCACATTATGCATTGATGAGACAGTAACAGGGGAATAGATGACCATAACAGGGGTTTAAGCGAGTGTGTCAGCTGGTGTTATGAGACTGTGGCAGGGGCTTATGAGACTGTAGCAGGGGCTTATGAGACTGTAGCAGAGGCTTATGAGACAGTAACAGGGGAATAAATGACTATGACAGGAGTTTAAGCGAGTGTGTCAGTTAGTGTTATGAGACTGTGGCAGGGGCTTATGAGACTGTGGCAGGGGCTTATGAGACTGTGGCAGGAGCTTATCAGACTGTAGCAGGGGCTTATGAGACAGTAACAGGTGAATAAATGACTATGACAGGAGTTTGAGCGAGTGTGTCAGTTAGTGTTCTGAGACTCTGGCAGAGGCTTATGAGACTGTGGCAGGGGCTTATGAGACAGTAACAGGGGAATAAATGACTATGACATGAGTTTAAGCGAGTGTGTCAGTTGGTGTTATGAGACTGTGGCAGGGGCTTATGAGACTGTAGCAGGGGAATAAATGACTACGTCAGGAGTTTAGGCGAGTGTGTCAGCGTTATGAGATTGTGGCAGGGACTTATGAGACTGTGGCAGGGGCTTATGAGACTGTGGCAGGGGCTTATGAGACTGTAGCAGGGGCTTATGAGACTGTGGCAGGGGCCTATGAGATTATGGCAGGGTGTTTCAGTAATCTAACCTGACTCTTGGGCCTTCATTATTCATTCGGTCAAGAGGGGAGGGCGTCCGATTTTCGCTATGTTGAGTTGGCCAAAAGACTCCAAAACTGTTCTAAGTTACGTTCTCTTGGCAGCTCAGGCCGGAACACAAACCCAGGACCATCGCTCACACACCCGGTGGATCGTAGCACTGAGAAGGCTGAGGGTCACCAGTTCGACTCCTCTAGGAGCTTGGTTTGTCATCTGATGATGGGCATAATACAGTGTTAAGATACTCCTTCCAATAACTACTTCTCAAATCTCTTCGGGAATATAAAAGAAAAATATTCGATACTTGTACTAAGAGTATCTTGCCAAACTGGTTGTATTTGATAAGAGCTTTTAAACACCTTGCGCGTTTAGATGCCTGGTATCACAAAGCGCGATACTAATGGCAGCCAATGACCAAAACATTTTCAATCATTTGTGATTAGAATCTTAAACACTCTGCCTTGCAGCCAGTTAGGAGGTGCCTGGACTGATGGAGATAATAAAGTTCAGGACGTCGAGCGTAGCATCTTCCATCATAATTAAATTATTTACAATAAGAACTTATTTGGACAGATTTGACCCGAAATAATGGTGTCGTCAGCTGGCAGCAACCATGTTTTGATAGAGAGCAGGGATCGGATTTCTCCACTTGTTATGATGGAGTGCGCGGAACTGGTAGTA
The DNA here is from genome assembly GCA_016164225.1 of Gammarus roeselii. Lineage (NCBI taxonomy): Eukaryota > Metazoa > Arthropoda > Malacostraca > Amphipoda > Gammaridae > Gammarus > Gammarus roeselii. Next base: position 8,121 of record SDVV010004445.1, read on the forward strand.
AATGGGATCCAGAATGTTAACTCACTTACTGGGATACTAGGACATTTTTCTGTCGTCACAGCTGGTTACAGCGTAGGTGCCACAACAAGAGCTAAGCTTTTGATCTCACAGCCAGTCTCGAACTCTCGGCCCAGGGAAGAAAAATACAAACGTCCAAAAAAAAAACTATTTTGATGATGATTTTTTCCTTTTTGTTTTTTTTCGCTGGGACGAGCGTTCGAGACTGGTTGTGAGATCAAAAGTTCAACTATTGTTGCCCCTGCATGTAATTTACATTAGCTCATTTTGAACGTGTTTTAGAGCGAAGGAATCCTGCACATTAACGTGCCATGAAATGTTGGACGAGTCTCCTCAGAAAATATTATGGCCCACCTATCCCCAAATTAAAGACTATTTCAAAAATAATTACTTTAATGCATAGGTTCTTTTAGGAAAAGGGAGGCTGATTGAACGAACGTTTGTAGCTTGTTCTTGTTTTTGCAGAAGCGTAAACTTACGCCCATCACTGTACCATCTCGAGATAAGTTCAGCTGTCATGTGCCGATATCGTCATAAAAAGGAATGGATAAATCAAACAAACCGATAATAAATACAGAATAATTTATATGTGAAGGTAAGTTGAATACTATTTTTTTAGATATTGAAAATATATTTGAAACATTGGTCACTGAATTAGTAGGCGCATTAACGCAAGGAAACTCGTGAATTTTTAGTCTATAATGCAGAAACAGAGTCGGCTTTTCCAACTATCTAACTGGGTCGCAATTTGTCTTCGTGGATTCGTGTCTCAACACTACTGCTGAATGAATTCAACAATAAATATGTTTATTTTATTAGAATGTAAAGTGAAACAAAATCTTAGCAGTTTTCTTTCAATCTTGAAACCTCTGTTTTTTTTTCGCAACTATAGATCTAGAATAGGCGATGGCTGACTGAAGTAGGTCAGTCAAGTAGGCCTTTGAATTCGCTGAGTTTTTATTTTCTGTTCGTTCGCCAGGGTTGGTGAGTGGGAGGCAACTCAACGTGTGGCCAGCGACAATTGGTCAAAAACGAGCATTTTAGTTTTCTCGTTTTGAGCAGCGACTTTAAGTACCTTACTTATTAACCTCAGTATCATCATATACTTAGTTTAAAATTTGTATTTTTAATCACTCTTCTCTTCCTGACCACCATTATAATATTTGTTGTACGTTCACGGGCTCGAAATATTATAATTTATTACAACTTCTCCTTTTTATCCTATCCCCTCGTGCTATTCTCATGTGCAAATCACGTACCTAATGTCAATATTTAGTCGTTTCATCTTGTCCTCGGCAGGTGCTACGGTACATTCATCCCCGGTACCATAATGCATCTTACTGACTACTAGAGAATCCTTGGGGCTCAAGCAGAGCAGGTCGAGAGAGATCGCCTCGTATGCCACCGGGAAAAGCGCTTGGACCACCTGGCCTCAGCATCTAATGACTTACCTTTTAAATTTGATTAAATTAAGGGATCTATCTCCACTAACGAGGTACTGCAGCTCCTGAGGCACTCATGCCTAACTTTGGCATTGGCAAAGCAAAAAAACACTGGTTACTGCACTAGCAACGCGATACTTAAAACTTAAATACACATGTATCTTCCAAGCGGGGGCCGTTGAGGCCGTCTGCGATGCAATATGAACAAAATTCAATTAGACAATGACTTACATTTTCAGGCAAATTGCTATGTAAAACCGGCACAAAATAAGAGCCAACGGCATTCCTACGAGAACAAATTTATGCACAGGAATATCGACCGAGGAGTGACGCACAGTAGAGACACCACGGACGTCACCACCCACTATTTTGGAAGATCGTAATAACAAGTTTTGATACACGCTTCCTCCGTAGAATGAAATCTGAAAAAAAATGGATCTCCTTTTGCTTCAATCTTCTGGTCTGTTATTTGGCATATATAGATCATGGACATGCGCTGGACCATGTATTCTGGTAAATTAATTTTCCTATGAAGATTTATTGGGGCAACCTATTTTAATCAATCAATTCATCGAGAGCAGCTTTAGTAACTTATTTTAAACCACTTTAACACTATTTTTCCACAATGGACTATGAACATTCAAGCATCCGTTCACGTTGAGCTTCAGTCACTTTCAAAATGCATGATTGCAATCCATGTTCTCGCACGAAGAAGTTTCTTACCAAACCTTTAGTCACTTCCAGGGACACTGCACTGGATGGTTCAGCGGCAATTGGTTGCTCTGGATGAGAGATGTGGCATATCTGCTGCTCCGTGCCAACACGTTGCGCCACGCTGCATGCAACGTGACTGCCCGCCAATCAGCTCGCCGCCTCGAAAGCCTTGTGTTAACACCGACCTCGCATTGGTTAGGAGCAATTCATCAACAGTTGCTCTGGATTTTTTCAATTATATCGGAATTTAAGAACAGACGGTAATATATGAGATTCTCCAAAACGGTTAGGGGATATTTTGATTACATTTAATTTCTTGCCCTTTAATAAGTACTTTGTTTCACACTTGCTATTTTGTATCTGATCAGCACAGAAAATGCTTTAAAGTTGTACTACATTTCGCGTCGTCAAAATTCTGTTTCCAATTTAGATCTACCGAATAGTATCCTCTTAATAACGTGGCAGTCATTCAAAGCTCTACAAATAAGATTAAAATAGTTGGGAAGAAAATGATAAATACCGTGTGAAGAAAATTGTGCGAATGAATTTTTGCCTAGTCATTCGCTCAAAGTACTCAAGACCGTTGAGCCTATGACCATCGTGTGCACAAGCCTCAAACAAGGCAACTGTTGCTAGTTCTACACGCTGAGCTAGGCATTGCGTGTAAATAACAGGTAATAGGTTATAACGAGTAGCAAATAGTGGTAAGTAGATCCGTCGTGAGTCGTTTGCAATCCGTTTTGTCTATGAATAACAATATAACAAATTTAAAGTTTCACAAACAAGCAAGAAAAATATTTTCCCAATCAATTAGGGCGCTCGGTTTAATTTATTCTCTTCGGTCTCAGGAAGACTTGTAACCCATAAAAGTAATGATGCGTAAGTTAAAATTTGCCTCGTTCAGCGGATCGCCGCGGGCACGGTTTTCAAGTTTGGTCTCTTTGTTTACATCGATCAGCTGCTTCGCCGAAAGACATGACACATAAGAAAACTCGGTCTAATGACTCAAAACCGAGCATTCGAAAATCGTATTCACTGGCTATAAAGTTATTAGCGTAACTGTTTTCGATACTGAGCTCAACTCTCCTAGATACAAAAAGTCAACTTCATTATTTACAGAAGTTGATTAACAGTATAAGTACTGTTCAGTGCTTATTACTTGTAGGAAAACTGATATGTATAGACTTGTACTCCGCTAGACGTATTATTCTAAGATAGAATTTGCCTCAGATTGATGAACTAATCGAGTAAAATCACTAAAATGGTCTATCTCTACTGCCAGAAGTCCGGTGAAGATGTACCCTCCTGATCTAAATTATTTAAATTAGCATTTGATGTATCAGATGCTTATTGTAATTGGAAGCAACTTAGCAACCAACCTGCTATTCTCATAAAATATTGGTTTGGCATCATACCACTTGTGACAACCTGAGGTGATTTCCCACACCCCCATTTGGAAACTAAACCATTGGATATACCAAATTTTGTCATTGACACTGAAAAGAGCAGGTTTTTGTTAGTATATATCAGCTACTTGCTAAGTGAGGGTGTGTTTTTGCTAAAATAAATTGCTAAAGTGAGGTTGTTCTTCTCAGGTCACTGACTTTTGGTTTGAAAATTTGAAATTCTGCAAACTTTGATGCTAGGGCCGACTAGAGTTTCCAATGGATTCAGGCTGAATTTGATGGTGAATCTGGTGGTATTACAAATAGGTTGTTTGGAGCATAAGAAAGAGTTGAGAAAGATGTGTATTATTTAGGGAACGATACCTACAAATATTCAAATGTGGGGTGTTACTATCTAGTCCATCCAAGGTGACCCCTGCATGTATGGTATATTGAATATTTTTATTTTTCTTCATGGGAAGATACTTGTGCAATTCTTTTGACACATGACAGGTATGTCATCCAGAAGTAAATAACTAGCTAATTTCAAAATGTGCTTCCAATTTCCTAATAACCTGATGTATATAATGCAGGGTGCTATCTGTGATGACTGTGACCAGTCTAGGCCCAAGTGTAAACTTCCTGTTGACACCTAGGTGTTAACTGTTCATACAATGTTCTTACAATACAAGCTAACTATCTGAGTATGTCTTTATATACATGTTATCACAATTAGTTGGCTATAGGAATAAAAAATACCTTGTTATATGTTCTATTGTATTTGAAAAAAAAATTGTTTTGCTGTGCTGGCCTCCCTCAGCTCTGTTGTTTGTCACTGGTTTGTGGTGCTATGCAATGAGGATGCAATGGTAAGAGACCATAATATTGGTTCATCTAATCATATTTGAGAGTCATGAATTATTTCTGTTCATGGAGAAATTACTTCCATTAAAGATAGTTTATATTTAGATTTTTTTCATCTGAGATAAATTTATAGAAACTGCCTTTACGACTATCTAGAACAGTGACAGCCCAGGACAAGCATTGGAAAAGACATGTCAGACCTAAAAATGTGTACAATTATTTGTTATTCACAGCAAATACTACTGTAACTATAGACATGCTCATTCTACTGGCACTCTCAACCTTTTTATATTCATATAAATTATTAGATGTTGTGGGCCTGTTTGATATGGGAGGCCAAAATCTGTGCTCATGATTTTTTGTAGATATTATTTTTGGTTGATAGAATGTTGAAACTTCTGTGCTGTATGATTCTCTATCAGGGTTGGCACTGACTAAATCAACTGAAAAAAATCAAGTGATTGAATCAATGATTTGTTTATGTGAAAGCAAATTATTTTTTTTACATTGTGTTTTTTTTTTAGATTCTTTGCTTTTTTCAAGGCATAGCAAGTCTACAGGATGCCTAAATTCTTCAATAGGCTTACATTTCTCATGTAGGTGCTTGAATATACTCAATTAAATATGCCTGAACCAATTAATTCCACAAAAATTCAATGGAAAATTCATAATACTAGAATTTGGCAAAGCTAATTATAATCCTTATGCATCATTATTCATTATTTAGCATGTCATTTGATCATTTGGGTGAAAGGATTGCAGATCAGATAGCCAAACCTTATAAACTAGGTATAATGTCAGCCTAATAAATGTATTAGCTATTCATTGGCTAAATATGGCACTTATCAAAAAATCCCCCAAAAAAACAAAAAATAGGACCTAGGGAATTTAAAAAACTCTTCATAGAATTAAGGTTTGGGGTCTATACCATCTAGCTAAACCAAATTCATTGATGTGGGAAGAAACACCAGGGAGGAGATGCAGGTCGAAGTGAAGAAATTTAAATGTAGACGCATTTTACAAATGCACCAAAAAGCAAATCATCAAATTTTGATGAAAATCCAAAGCGGTTGTATTTTACTAGTTTGCCACTTTTTGATTGGTATACTATAAATTAAAATTGGCAGCCCTCTATGCAAAATCCAGTTATACATCCTTTTTGAATAAATCTGGGAATAAACAAGACAAATTTTAAAAGAGAATGTGCACTAGGTTGATTTATTTTGTCTCCTCTTTCCACTGATCTAAGGATCTAAGTTTCAGTCTCGTATCTCAAATAATTTCTGAGATGAACTTGAAATTTGAGGAACAACAACAACAACAATACCAAAACCAAATTTATTCTCAGGTTCCTTATTATAGATAATAGTCATATTTATTTGGATTACTTCACTTATAATTGCATCAGAATATTGTTAAAAAGTAAATCATGATGAATCAAAACAAAACAATCCAAAAAATAAAAAATAAATCAGATAGTGTCGACCGGGGTGACTACCTGCATTCGAAAACCCCGGGTGACTCCCCGCACCCCCCTTTTGGGCACCAAGACGTCAGAAATGTCACCGTTTGACTATGGGACTTGAAAGAGCAGGTCTTTGTTAGTAAGTATCAGCTACTTGTAGAAATTCAATGCGCACACAGAATTTATGAAAAATCGCCAAAGTGAAGATGTGTTTTTCAGGTCCCTGATAATTTTGGTTTGGAAAAATTGCCGTTCCTCAAACTTTGATCCTGTGGCTAGAGTTTCCATTTGATTAGGGCCAAATTTGGTGGTGATACTCAGAATATTTTGTAGTACGTTGTGTATGAAGGATTTGGGGAAGAAATGTAAACTTTAGCAGATATATACAAATATACAACTGCAGGGAGTCACCAGGTGAAAATAAAATCGGGGGTGACTTCCCGCACTGATTTTGTTATTAAATATCTTTGTTTTTCTTCACTGAAAAGTAATTATATGCAATTCTACACCCATATAATGACATCTGGAAGTAAATGACCCACAATAAGGACACCACAGCTAATTTCAAAATGCGTAACCAATTTTATAATGATCTGATGTTTTTAACTCATAGTGACAAGCCTAGACCTCGGTGTTAACTTATGTTTAATGCCCAGGAACAATATTTTTATCACATTTTCATATCAAGATAACAATACCTTACTTAGCATGACTTGTATTCATGTTAATGCAATAAGTTTGCTACAGAATTGACTAAACACATTTTCTACATGTATCGCATTATTAAAAAGATAGTTTTTTGTAATATTTGCTGATTTACTGATACTTTAGAGTCAAAATTAGTTTAGGATGTGTAGAAATGACTTCCAGTTAAGTTAGATTGCAATTATTGAAGAAAAACTTTGTTTCCCGCGGTGAAATCGAGAAAAAAATCCTTCGACAGTCTGGTATGATTGCAGCAAAAGACCAGCATCAAAAAGACCTGTCAGACATAATATTTTACGTAAAATTTTATTTTAAACAACTGATATATACTTATATAGGCTTGCTCTATCTATTGGTACTCTAAAACTTTTAATTTGTTTCAATTATTGATATATGGGGGGTGCGGGGAGTCACCCCGTTTGGCGCGGGGAGTCACCCCCGATCATGGGCCGTAGCTTGCCACACGGTTTTTTGTAAATAACTTTTTTGTTTGCCCTAGAATGTTGAAACTAATGGTGCTCCATGGTCATAATAGTAGCTATATACCCCGTAAATACAAATTTTCTTGGCTGCAAACTTTTTGAGTTATTTCAAAATGTGCGGAGTCAACCCGGTCGACGCTACACCTCAAGATACCAAGAGGGTTGGTCAGTTGGTTGAAGCATCAACACCTAGCTATGAAAAGTATTGCTGTTTAGGAGAAATTGTTCAATATTGTGTCCCTAACTATTGTCTTACTGATCAGAATTGGCCATCACAGTGTTCAGATGCAAATTGTAGTAAGTATGAAGGGTAATACCTTGGCTGTTGGAGTTCTTTGATTTCTAGATCATTGTGGATTTCCACTCTTTGAGCTATTTGAGGAGTACACTATTGCGGTAGAACTACACCTGAGGAATGTTGGCACCAAAAAAGAACTTGACAACAAGGTTGGGAGAGCACATGACTGAACAAACCATAGATGTTAGTATGGGTTCAATCTATAGATTGGGCAAACAGAATTGGGTCAACTCAACTGAACTTGCTTCATACTACTACATGGTAGCTAATAGGTGCGAAGAAAATAATCCCTGGTAGACAAAACTACCATAATTGCAAATTATTTGGGATTAAGCTTTTTAGTGATCTGGTGGCCCATGGCAACAAATGACTAGACAGGGCTCAGTCTTAGGTCCAATCCTTTTATGGATATATGCTAATTTTTTTATAGATTGCCAGTGTCCAAGTTTGGCATAATTTCTGATGATTTTAAGATTTATTTCTCCTTCCAACATCATGATGTTTTGTTGGTTGTGTGCCTGCTTTGCATGAAGATCTTGATGAAACATTCTGGACTGCATCTTCATGGAATTTGTCATTGAACTGAACCCTAGCAAGGGTGTTGTTTTCCATTTTCAAAGGTGTTTTGCTGGATGGATTGGTCTTGGTGCAGAGGCAGTTTACACTTTTGAGGACTGCTTATTTTTTAGTTTGCCCAGGTTCAGCGTGATTTGGGATTTCTGGGGACTGCTAGTTTTGCGTTCCATGGGTATGTCAGGGAAGTTGTACAGCAAGCTACCGGTCACTGTAGTCATTTGCTCAGGTTGATAGGGAACAAAGTTTGGATTTTACAATCACACTCCTTGTGATGCATGTCGGGCTCATTCTTAACTTCTGTTCCTGTGTGTGGAATCTTGGTTACATTTAGGATGTGAATTTGCTTGAATTTGTCCAGAGCAGGTAGACCATGCAGGTGTGTGGCCTGTCTGAGGTGACCTACCATGACAGGCTAGTTGCTCTGAATCTGTGCTCTATGAAGAGCAAGCTGCTGAGAAGCGACCTCATAACATATTACTGACTTCTGTGTTCTGATACGGTGGGTTTTGATTTGACCATTCTGTTCCAAAGGTAAAGGTTGCTGGATGGTAGGACATGGGGGACATCCACAAAAACTCTTGGTGCCTTGCTTCCTTGTGGATGTAGCAAGAAGTTTTTTTTAATGTTTGATGCATTAAGATATGGAATGAGCTGCCTGCTGTTGTTGTTGAATCATCTACCATTTCTGCTTTCAAGATGAGATTGGCTGAGTTTTTGGGGGATAGGTTGTTTGAGAGCTAAGGGCTTGTTGGGTTTCAGTCCAGACTTGTTGACAATTTTGTTGGGTGATGTGTTCTGTTGCTTGTCTTTAATTATTCCTTATATTTGTTTTACTTGATTTTTGGGGAGGTGGTGTTTGTTGTTATGCTGAGTGTTTTCAAGTAGCGGTGACTTTGGGGATGTTTTCTGAAAGTTGATGGTGCGCATTTTTTCCAGCATCTTCCAGAGAACAATGTTATCTTTTATGATGGCGATTGCAACCTAAAAATGGTATGGTAATTGGTAGAATTCATTAATTTATTTATATTAGTATAAATAAATTAATGAGAGTGGCTACATATTATTCATAGACAGACAGAGCACACTTTAAAAAGATTGAGACATTGAAATAAATGAGACGTTAGTTAACACCTAGGGTAATTGGCAGGGGCAATTGTGATGAGTGTGGAGATATAATAACCGATTACAGCTGAGTATCAATGAATCAAAATAATCCAATGCTGGAGTACACAAGTTGGATGAATTTAATTCCGTTATAGAAGACAAGGTAGAGTATTAGCTTATAAGGCAATGATTGTATCATCAAAACTGGTACGGTAATTGTTAGAACCAGTTCAATGAGTGATATTAAAATAGAGTTGATCTTTGTCAAAGTTACAAGCTGCCTATCGTTCCTCGAAATGACCGAGTTTGTATTTTAATTATACTAAAACAAAACGGGAACATTTAAAACATGGAACTAGACAAAACGTGAGTTAACACTTATAGTAATTGGCAAAGATAATTGTGATTGGCAGCAACATAGAAAACATATGTATCGTCAGAGTAAAAACAATTAGATGGTGTCTCAATGTTGAGAGCGATGGTGGTGGTGGATTCGGACATGCTCAGGAACAAAATGCATTATATATCTGGTTACTGGTGTTATGCATTTAGCTTGTGTTTGTGGGCAAAGTTACCGTTTTTAATAGATCAGCCAACAGATGTTCATTAAGCCTATTCTTTAAGGACGTGTTGGATTCAAAATTCTTGAGGCTTGTTGGGAGGTTGTTCCAGGATTTTGGTCCAGTGATCAAAAAAAGCTTGACAGGCAGTTTCTGTTTTCCTGTGTTCAACGTGCAGAGTATCATTATTTCTTGTGAATCGATTGTTCTTTTCACCTCAAGAATAGATGAGTCTTTGGCTGCTGAGTAAATGTTTTTCTAGAAGATTTTTATGAATTCTGATTGACTCATGGAGTGCCAGTTTGTTGTCAATATTGAGCCACTGTAATTTTTTGAGGAGAGGACTTACGTGGTCTTGTTTTCTGTGGCTACCATTGCATGTTATTCTTGCCACAAAATTTATACAACGTTGCAATTTTTCTCTTTGAGTTTTGGTGCATTTCCCCCAAATTGAAAACAATAGTTTATGTGAGAAAATGAAACCAACCCAGACACACACGCCACAATTCACACAGCCACCACCCCAACACCAAAAAAACACCAAAGACACAGAAACACCGGACCACCCACACACACACACAAAAAAAAAAAGCCACCCACATGGAGATGGAGCATCCCACAGGCAAACCCAAAGCCAAGATACCAAAATGCTACAGAAGAACCTCCCTAAGTTAAACACACTCAAACAGAACATTGCCCAGAAACTCCACCAGCAACCCTTTGATTGCAGCCAGGGGAACTGATTCCACCACAAAACTAGGAAGGCTGTTCCACAACTGAACACATCAAGCCTCAAAGCACCATCTCTTGATGTCAGTAATACAAGCGGGCATCAAAAGCATAGAGGTATGGCCTTGTGTTCTCACATCAGGGGCCTCCGATAAAAACCGCCAAGGTTGGCACCGCCATCCAAACCACGGATAATCCTTCAGTACATGATAATGTCTGCTCTGAGAAACCTTCCTCTTATAGAAAATAAGCCAAGCTGCTTCAGCCTGGAAAAGTTCTCCAAATCAACCAGTTTATCCACATGCTTTGTTCATCTCTGCACTGACTCAAGCAACCTCAAATCCCCAAGAAAACACACATTCCACACTGACAAACAATAATCTATGACAGGCCTGATGTGTATCACCAAGGGATATCATGAAGTGAGGACTGCGGCAAAAGGTGGATATCAGCAGGTTGTTGGCAGTGCTGAAGCCCTTCCCACTACCTATCTGACGTGAGGTTGGAATTTCAGTTCTACATCCACCACAACACCTAGGTCTCTGTGGGACAGAACAAAATTCAATAGAATACCGCTCGAGTAGTACTGAGCCAGCGGATCATTGCCAGACCACTTGGCAAACCTATGCGCAAACATCAACACAACCCACTTTTCAGAGTTCAGCCTAAGGTTCCAAGATGCAGCAACCACGCTGACTCTATCCAGATCTAACTGCAGACAAGACATGCCAGCAACTGCAGACTCCTTCCCTCTCCTGTATCAAAGGTACAGCTTATAGTCATCTGCAAATGTCTTGGAAGAGCACAATAATACTCCATTTGTAATGTGGTCCACATAGATCAGAAATAGCACAGGGCCCAGTACAAACCCCTGAAGAACACCACTAACTACCTCCCTCAACCCACTACCATATCCATCAACAGCAATCCTCATAGAACAACCAGCTAAAAACAAGTTAATCCAGCCAAGCAAAACCGGACTAACTCCCACCTCCCTAAGCTTGTGAATCAACACATCATGAAGAACAATATCAAGTGCCGTAGAAAAGTTGAGCAGCATAACATCCACAGCAAAGTCATCATTCACCTAATCGGAAACATCCAAATAAGCTTAAAGAAGCTGATCCCCAGAAGATCAAAATTGATGGAATCCAAACTGGTGAGAGGAGAGAATCTCATTGCTCTTTTGAGTTTCAGAAACTCAACCATACACAGATACACAGATACAGACACTAGGCCGCATCCCCCAGAAAGGGGGGTGGCCGACAGCAAGGCGCACCTCACACGCTCACACTCACACAACTTAGCCTTTTTGTGCTAAAGGGTCCGGCCGGAAGCCCCTCAACTTACACTCTGGGCCCCGAATGTACCGAGGAACCGTCGTCAGCAGCAGGGCCCGACAGTTTTCACTGGTTTACCCCCGCCGCGTCATAATGGCCGGGCCCCCCCCACCCACGACCATCCCGACAGCGGGATGCCAAGGGCGGGAAAGCACATCAGAGCAGCGTCAAAATCAACCATTCACAACCATTCTCCACTCACGCCTGTTCATTGCACGCTCTCTCGCCACCTCCACATTCATGTCTCTTCTTCCCAACGCCTGCTTCAGACCATCCATCCATCCAAACTTTGGTCTACCTCTAGGCCTGCGACCACTCGCCTCCGCATTCATCACCTTTTTCATCAATCTCCCTTCATCCATCCTCTCCATGTGCCCGAACCATCTCAG
>SDVV010004446.1:0-20189 GCA_016164225.1 Gammarus roeselii
TATGTATGTGTATTTATGTATGTATGTGTATTTATGTATGTGTATATATATATATATATTTATGTGTATATATGTGTATATATCGAGGTTGGTTGAGACAAGGTGACCCAGGGAAGGAGGGGTACTCGTGGGACCCGGGGGTATCGGAAGACCAGGAGGCTTCGGGGGAGGGGGGATCCACTTGGACCTTTCGGGGGCCCTTTGGGACACTCATGACACCCTCCAGGATCCTCTTGAGAAGCCGGGGAACCCTCTTGAAGACCCTCTCAATCCTGGAACCTTTGCTCCCCCTCCCAAATCTACGTTAGGCCTGCTCTGTATCTACGTCAAACCTACTCTGTATCTAAGTTAAACCGACTTGGTATCCATTGTAAACCTACTCAGCATCTGCGTTAAACCTACTCTGTATCTGTGTTAGACCTACTCTGTATCTACGCGGTAATCCTAATCGGTGTCCGCGTTGAACCTGCTCTGTATCTGTGTTGAACCTGCTCTGTATCTGTGTTGAACCTGCTCTGTATATATGTGTTGAACCTGCTCTGTATCTGTGTTAGATCTACTGTGTCTGTGTTAAACCTGCTCGGAACCTACATTGAACCCACTCGGAATCTGCGTTGAACCTACTCGTAATCTACGCTGCACCTACTCGTAATCTACGCTGCACCTACTTTGCCACTCTTCAATTGCCGTTGACCGCCCTACGGGGGAGTCTGCATTAACTTCGCGTTGGGACTCCGGTGTAACATTAAAGCAAATATTAAATAAATAAATTCAATTGCCGTACGGGGGAGTCTGCATTAACTTTGCGATGGGACTCCGGTGGAAAACTGAAACAACTACTACTCTATATCATCTGCTACAATTCGCGCCGCCGTGGCTGAGTGGTTAGCGTATCTGACTGCAGTCAGCCTCTGGTGCTGCATGTCGCGAATTCGAGCCTCGGCAGGGACACGGCGGTCTTGTGGCGGGGAGATTGGGCGCCTCCCCCCTCTGCGTCTGCCTAACTAACTTGGGGAAACTGCTGTCTAACTATACATACATAATTCGCGCTTGTTCAGACGTAAGCCTAACAAGGCTCTTTGGGAAGGAAGTGCTTGATTCATCGTTCAAGAACACCCAAACTAATCACTTTGAGAAGACAGCGCTTGTTTCATCGTTCAAGAACACCCAAACTAATCACTTTGGGAAGACAGCGCTTGTTTCATCGTTCACGAACACCCAAACTAATCACTTTGGGAAAGCAGCGCTCGTTTCTACGTTAAAGAACACCCAAACTAATCACTTTGAGAAGGCAGCGCTTGTTTCATCGTTCAAGAACACCCAAACTAATCACTTTGGGAAGACAGCGCTTGTTTCATCGTTCAGGAACACCCAAACTAATCACTTTGGGAAGGCAGCGCTCGTTTCTTCGTTTAAGAACACGCAAACTAATCACTTTGAGAAGGCAGCACTCGTTTCTTCGTTAAAGAACACCCAAACTAATCACTTTGGGGAGGCACCGCTCGTTGTTAAGAGTATCTAAATGAGGCTCTTTGAAAGGGCATCGCGCGCTTCTTTGTTGAACGCGTAACCAGTGAAAATTTTTCTTTCTATTCTGTCCTCCAGCGCTTACGTTTATCGCAGTGCAGCAGCGGAAGAAAATTCGTGAACAAAAAGATTAAGATAGGTCTTATGAAATTTTCCTACATATTTCTACTTGGTGGTGTAGAAGGGATTTCCTGAACTCGTCGTCAAGTTTCGTCTTGCTGAACTATTCGCATAATAATCTCTAATTCTATTCCATAGGTAATAGTGTCTTTCGTTACTTCGTTATAGACGATCAATGAACAATTAAGTCTTCTTTCGCCGTCGTAGAGTATAGCAAAAGAGAAAAGAAAACTTGCACTTACTCCTAAATGTATAATTTTTCGCTGTTCGGAATCCGAAGGAACTTCCTTCATGAATTAAGATCAGCTCAACGCGACCGCCCTACGGGGGAGTCTGCATTAACTTCGCGTTGGGACTCCGGTGGAACATGGAAGCAAATAATAAATAAATCAACTGAACGTCTTGAATTTTAAAGTTCGCTAAATATTAGAACGTAGCGGGAATTAGATTATTAAAATTCATCAAGAAATATTCCCCGGGTAAAATACCGTAACTAAATTTCATGTTAAGTATAATTATATTTGGGTATGAGATAATTTTTTTCGCTACAAATTTCATTCGCATATATGTTATTTGCAATATTCGTGTAGCTGCAATATTCATACACATTGAAATATATCTTGAAAATAGATCATACAAAACACTGCGCATATTTGATCGTTCACGAATTCATTTTGCTTCTTAACATGTCTCTGGTGTTGCTACACTTGACTCTGAATCCTGAGCGTTCGATGAAGCATTGAAATGAGTTTTTAAGAATTTTAACTCTGCCCTTACTAATTTATATCAATTTCCCGAAACCCCGTCATCCCATTCCTATTGGCTTTCAAATTGACCTTAATCAAATCAAAACCCGTGGGTGACGCCTTCGCTGATTGTGAAGTAGACTTCTCATTATGAGTTGATAAGAACTAATCTTACGATTTCACCAAGGCTCGTCAGAGCTCCAGTGGAGATTGTGGAAATGAGGCTCAAATCAAGTCAAATCCAGTGAAGATGGACCCCTTAATCGATTCTAAATTACCGAATCGTGAGCAGCATGTAAGCTGATGAGCCCATTTCACGTATTCAGTATAAAACGTCACCGCGGTGGACGTAGGCCCTGCCAATCAAATGTAACGCGTCGCCGCTCGTTCGAGGTTAGTCATTTATTCTCTTACGTTAATTTTTTTGGCGCTTGGAATCCAAGTCTGAAACGGCAAAATGCATGCACGAATTTAACGTTTTATGGGCTTGAATTGCAGGCGCGCCCTACGGGGCAGCCTATTATGACTCACGTTGAGACTCCAGTGGAAAAGACTCTAATCAAATCGAATTGACAAAGAACAACACACGCAGAGGTCTATGGCGTTGGCATTTTTGCCCGAATTGTACTCGAAAATGCAAAGGCTTCGTAAATAATAGCAAGAATGTGGTACATTAAAACAAGTTAGTTTTTCTAAAAGTATGTGGTGGAGCAGGTCCCTTCACAGGTTTTTATCCTCGAAGTCGATCAGTTAGCCGACATTCTTCCCAAAGACGAAAGACTGCTTTCATCACTAAACGTGGACGACCTACATATATGCAACAGACACCCCAGCCTCATAACAATTCAACATGAACTCCAGAAATGCTGAAACCTAGTCGGGAACTGGGCTTCCTAAACGGATTCTGATTCTCGCCCTCTAAAACTTAAAGCATGCACTTAACCCTTGTGCCCGGTTTACACCTGAAACTAGCCCTAACGCTGCCCAACACCCCTCTAGTATATGAAGAAACGATAAAATTCCTTGGAATTGTGTAGGACCCTAAACTCACGTGGCGACCCCAAATTGCAGCCCTGGCGACTCATATGCAAAAGGTCGACGGGACTTATTCAATCTGTAACAATCTCTGAAGTTCGGAGCCGACATGGACACCGGAATGACGTTGTTCTGAGCAATAATACGATCGCGCATGGACTATGGAACCGTTGTCTACGGTTCAGCAGACAAAACTATTCTCGACCCTCGCAAACGATGCTTTGCATATCACAACCGGCGCGTTGTGTTCCACCCCAATCGAATCCCTTGACCTGCTTACTAAATAACTTCCGCTCCGGCGAGACGAACTTTCACTACAATACTATTTTAAGACTAGAAGTCTAATCAACAACCCGGCAATCAGCTACATCACCGACATATCCGATAAGCGCCTTTTTGCGGCTGAAAAGAATATATGCCCATCGTTTTCTCTACGTGTGGAGAACCTGCTGATCTCGCTGAACATCAATCGTAAAGCTATTAAGCCTTCATTCTCCTACCGAATTCTTCAAATTAACACACTAACATGAATGATCAACCCACCACCGGTCAACCTAGACCTGCAAGTGTACCCTAAAGCAACTACTCCAACCAACGCCTACCAGCAGAAATTTCTAAAACTACTTGAGGATGCATATTTAGATCACCGTCATGTATACCACTGACAGCTCCATGACCGCGGACGAAGTGGGAGCCGCCGCTGTGTGCGGGGACATCCCACTATCGGCCACACTCCCACATGAGGCCTCCGTGTTCTCTGCGGAGCTTCACGAACTCGAACTAGCCATCTCTATTGCAGAAACAGATCGCTCCCCCAAATACGTCGTATTCTCGGACAGTCTGAGTGTCCTCACCCAGCTTAAAACACTTCACTACGAACATCCCGTTCTACGAAAAATGCAGCACGATCTCTTTGTGATGTCCGAGATAAGTCAGGCAGTTGAATTCTGCTGGATCCCCGGACACGCGGGAATAAGAGGAAACGAACTTGCGGACTTGCTTGCTAAACTGGCATCTACTCACCAAGAACAATTTTTCGCAATGCATAACCGGGACTGGTTCCCTATCATCAACTCCCATATAACATCCCGATGGGATAAAATGCGGCAGCAGAGTTGACAAGAAATGCTTTCAGTCAAACCCTCAGTCGGAGAATGGGAAACAAAGTTTACCAACAGAAAAGACCCAGTGTTCATCAACCGCTTGTTCACGGGACACATGTGGATAACTCACAACCACCTGATGGATGTCAACACAGGACCAAACCAAGTGGCTATCAGCATGAAACACTTGCTGATGGATTGCAATGCACTCGCGGCAGCCCGACGAGCGTTTCTAGATCCCCCGTGCATCCTACAAAGCCTACTCACCGACCCAACCTACCGTTAAAAGCTTATTGCTTTCGGAAAACACACCGGACAATACGAAGCTCTCAAAACCCCAAATACCTGAGCAAGTGAGGTGATCTCCAACAACACATTTTACGCGGCGGAACATGGAAGCAAATAATAAAATATAATAAACACATTTTACGAAGATACGCATTACCTCTTAACTCTCTCGTACGCGCTAGTACGCGAATGTGCCACAATTGAATTATGTACCGAGTTTATCTTGACATGACTAATATTTTCGCACGCGAGGCCGTGCGAACTTACCTGAATCAACGACGGTGGTGCCCTACGGGGAAGCCTATTATGACTCACGTTGAGGCTCTGGTGGAAATGAGGCTCAAATCAAATCATGTTGAGGCTCTGGTGGAAATGAGGCTATAATCAGATCAAAACCAACGACGTGGTTCGAATTAGAACGGGGATGGGGAAGAAGTTTGAGAACAGAATGGAGTCGCGTGTTCTGAGATGGTTTGGACACATGTTGAGGATGGATGGATGGATGGATGGATGGATGGATGGATGGATGGATGGATGGATGGATGGACGTTCTGAGATGATTTGGACATATGGTGAGGATGGATGAAGGCTGAAGAGAGTGGCCGTGGGCCAAAAGGTAGACCGAAGTTTAGATGGGTGGATGGATGGATGGATGGTGTGAAGCAGGCGTCAGGAAGGAGAAACATGAATGTGGAGGTAGCGAGAGAGCGTGCAATGAATAAATGAAAAGGCATGAATGGAAAATTGTTGTGAATGGTTGATATTTTTGACGCTGCTCAGATGTGCTTTCCCGCTCTTGGCATCACGTGTCAGGATGGTTGTGGATGAGGGGGGCCCGGCCATCATGACGCGACGGGGGGGGGCAAACCAGTGAAAACTGTCGGTCGCTGCTTCGGACAACGAATCCTCAAACCGCACTCGTGACTCAGAGTGTGTGCTGCGTGGTGCGCCTTGCCGTCGGCCATCCCCCTTCCTGAGGAATTCGTCCTAGTGTCGGTATGTTAAATATGGGGGATGTCAGTAGGGCTGACATAGTTCATCAGGTGGTGATACACGGAAGCTGGCTAAGAAGAGGTGATGAAGAAGAGGTGATAAAAACAAGGAAAGTCCCCTGGTTTGGACGGCGTTGCGACTGAGTGGTTGAAGAGGGGTGGAGACACGATAGTTCGATGGCTGGTGAGTGTACTAAATCTGTGTCTAGTGTCGAGTGTGGTGACGGTTGAGTGGCGCTGCATATGGACAAATGAATGAGGTTAAAATGAATTAATGCTGCAGCACGCGAGGTATCAGTTTGTGTTGTCTGTAATTTGCATAGGAGAGTGGTAATCAAGTGGATTATAGACGATACGGATGGTGCAATTGGCGAGGAGCAGTGTGGCTCGAGGAGTGGTAGAGGGTATGCCGTTAACTTCAAATACCGAGGGTGAAATGATTGTTCAATTTTTTTGATAATCTTCAATCTTGAACGAATTTTCTTTCTCTACTGAGCCTTGCGAAAGGAAAAGAAGTGTTCTGGACCATTATGGATGTAGAAAAGTGCTACGATAGGGTCGAGAGGGAAGCGCTATGAAGGGTTCTGAGTTTGTATGGAGTAGCCGAAAATTGGTTGCAAGCGGTTCGAAGTCTCCATGTTGGCAGCAGAGAATGTCACGGTGGAGATCGAGGTGAATGCTCGTCCCAGAGTGATAGAGTAGGACTGAGATAAGTTTGCATTATGTCTGCCTGGCTGGTCAATCTCTACGCCGATGGATTGGTCAGGGAGGTGAACGGGAGTGAAAGGAGCCTAGATTTAGAGCTGTTGAGAGCAAGTAAGAGGAGTTGGCAGTTGAGTTGCTGCCCTGATGAGCCTTCCCGCTCTTCGGAACTCGTTGAGAAACTGGATAGTTGTGGTTGGGGTAGGACCCGGTTACTATGACGTTACAGGGGTAAACCAGTTAAGTAGGGGCCCTGCTGCTGACACTGATCCCGGAACTCACTCCTGGCCCGAAGTTTGTGTTGTGGTCTCGTCGTCGAACCCTTCAGCTCCCAAGTGCCAAGTTTATCAGCGTGTGAGGGTATGAGAGGAGTGAGAGGTGCGCCTGCCGTCGGCGACCCTCCATTTCTGTGGATTCTGATGAAGTCTGCACCTGTGCGTTTTTGAACTGCTTCCTAACCTGCTTAATACATTGAGGGTCCGAACAAAGGTGCAAGCCTGGACGCGAATTATTCGATCACTCTTTCGATTAGGTATAAGAGAAGCCGCACATTTTTCAACTGTTATGAACTTGAGTAAAACCTGCAGCTGAGGGTAGGATTTTGGTTTCATTGCGGGTATTTTCTAGGTAGATTCAATTTTAAAATAATCAGACAAGCAATACACAAACACGCACAAGTGTGTCGCTAGTAAACATGCATTTCTAGTTAATTTGAGATAATCTAATAAATTCAAAACGAGATGATCGATACAAAACTTTCTTGGAGCGAGAATAATAACCAGGAGTGGATGAAACATTAATAATGGGGGGCTAGGAAAATGAAATCCGAAAAATAAAATATTAATTTATTCTATACAAAATGTGCACGATAAGTATAAAATAAAGGCACTACTCTTTGGTTAACTCCTGACGCCATCTTCCTCCTCGGTTCGTTGCGCAGTCATAGACTGTACTTCAAACAAACAATCATGCAGACAGTTACAGAAGACTCTACGACACAGTCGTTAAATAATAAAATTATATGTACAATCAATCAAATTTCTAAATAGAAATCTGAGAATTAACTGTTTTGATTATATTTACATAATGCAGAAACTATGGCATAATAATAGACAAAGGAAGGAACGTCATTTCTATTCACATACCGCACTTCTATTGTCTAATAGACTTCATCCACGATCGCGCTGGATAACAATCAAAGAACACACAACATAACTTGGCCTTTAGTAGTAGTAGCTACTTAGGGTTAGGCCTACTAAGTTTAACAATTAACAGAGGCGTAGCCACTGACGCATACAATTCACGTTATTGAGAGAAACTGAACGGTTCAGAAAGAAGTCATTTATTGAACAGATTGCTTACTTCAATGCCTGTTTCATCCACACAATTATCCTTTGTAATGATGTCAGTAGCCATCACAATGCAGCCTATCAAATACAAGTGTATGCAAATACAGCACCTACGTTATGCACCATTCATTAAATAAAACTGGACAAGACAACATGAGTACTCTTGCGACCCCGCCGTCACTGGTGCATAAAATACTAGGTAAATATATCGCATAATCAAAATAGCAGATGCAGGAGCACTGCGACTGTCTCACCGTAGTGCCGGGGCGTCTGACCTTCGTATGGGAGTCGATAAGTATATATAAAGACTATATGAACACTGTCAATGTGACGTCAACTTAACACTATACACATTAAAAACAATAATTTACTCGTACTAAACCATATCTTGGCGATTCGCTTCACGTGACGTTCTTGTACTGCACAGTAATTCCTTGTTCCTGAAATATTTTATGATTTGCACATTACAAGGGCAGATTCTTTTGAACATTGCTACAGATCAATGGAATTCTGTGCGTCATTTTAGTACTGTATGAGCATTAATAAAGATAACTGATGAGTCATGTAGCCAGGTTTGAAGAGCAGCTTCCTAAACCTAGTGTAACTTCATCCTCGTCGTGAAGAGCTCCATTCTTGAACCCAAAATCCAGTATTTGCGGAAGGGATTTAGTAACCTTGTAAGGTCCTTCAAAAACCCAAACTATATTTTTCAACTAGTCAAGTTGCTTGGATTTAGTGAAGTATTTCCGTCTTACTGTTAGCAAATTAATGGTGCATTGCACTCATCTTCTAGTTGATAGCATATAACAATTGCTGACTTTTCTTGACCTAAAAACGATAACTAAATCTCTTCTGTTCAAGTATTAATGATAAAGAACTGAAACGTCAATTGTCTAACTGCTACTCGCCGCACCTAATGGTAGCCATTTCTAACTCAGCCGTTACAAATGTAATTGAAAATGGTATCAAAATACACCGAGTAATACACGGGTCAAGTTTTATTTCAACTTTCAAGAATAGTATTATTTGGAAAACACCAATGCATATACATTTTCCACTTTGCTACCCTAACCATTTTCAAGAAAACAATGAATGCTAATTATGCAGGAATATTTTATTTAGTTTTGTGAGCTAATCGTCGTGTTTAGACCAACGTGGCTGATCGTTTCGTGGTGACTGTTGCAGGCAATGCTTGGTGTAGGGATGCGCTGTCCCATGAAGACGCACCTGGTCCACTATTCAGCTGCTGCATCGCACCTGCAGAAGGACTGGCTGCTGATGGGGAGGAAGACCGAGGAACGACGCCCTGGCAAGTGTAGGGCGCTAGTGACTGGTAGACGCCCTTTTGCTGCGCGGATGGAGTGGACTGCTGCGCAATGATAGCTGGTGACGGAGGGGCGGCCTTGCTGCTGCTCACCACCACTTGCGCTCGTGGAGGTAGGAGGGGGGACATGGCGCTGCTGTCTGAGCCAGTGCTAAAGCTGCTGTTGTTGCTGCTAGAACCGCCGCCTGCTAAGCTCTGCTTCCTGTATTTTGTACTGTATTTGTAAAAGTCTGCCATCTCAAAAGGCTTGCTCACTTCCCTGGACGGTTGGTAGGTGCCAGTTGTGATCATGATGGATTGGTTACTTCCGTTAGTTGGAGTGTTGGTCCCTCTATTCTCATTACCTTCGCTTGGTGAAGGGTAGGCACTGCTACTGCTGCACGTGCTGCTGGCACCGCTACCCGGTGCATTAGGAACTTTTGTGATGACCACTTCACTAGCTGCGCTTCTTTGCGCTCGCCTTCCACTGACTGGTGAGTCCAAGCAAGTCTCGTACCATTCACGCTCTCTATCCTTCTTGAGCTTGGCCGCTTCAGATAAACTGAGGAGAGGCTCACCGTTGGTGATTAACGTATTCATTACGTTTGAGGGATGCTCGCCTCTGTGGTTCGTTGCTCGGAGGGGCGGCAGTTCACTGCTCGACTTGGTTGCTCTCAGGGGAACAAGGTCGACCGCAGGTAAAAGTCTGGGCGGCGCCATGTCTGCTGGGGTGACGCTACTAGACGCTCGTAAGTGACTCGCTGTTGGTCGCAGTGGCTGGAGCTGGTGGGAAGGTTGAGATCTTTGAGGAGGAGGAATGTTCTCTTGGTTGGAGGTCGTGGAAGAAGCCGAGGAAGAGTCTCCGAGGAATGTGGTTTCCATGTAACTTCTGCCGCTGTTAGTTCGTACCAAGGTGTGAACGGTCTCAGGGGTTGGCTGAACTTCGGGTGATTTGGTTGTGGTTGTGGAATTGATCATCTGCTGGGACTTGCTATTAATTTGCGCCTGCTGATGCATATTGGATTGGTTTAAATGAGACTGTCTGGATTGATTATGATGGTACAGTTTGTTACTCACGTGCCCATCAACACTGTCTTCGCCAGACGTCCTTGTATCGTAACTGGTGTTGACGACAGATGTGTTGGGGCTTCTTGCAACGCTGTCATTCAAGAACTCTTTCTGCTGCTGTAGTCGTGAAATAGGAGGAGTTTGGTAGTTATGTGGCACATGTTGCTGCCCGTGGTACATGACATGGGAGGAGTTCGTGCTATTGACTTGTCCTCCTCCGTGCTTGTGACTACCTTGTGCCAGCCCAGCATTCGAGTGGGGACTATTATAGTAGGTCTGCTGATGAAGCGTGGTCCTTGAATTATCGTGAACCATGCTAGAGGTGTGAGACACGCCACCTTGCCTGTGATATTGATGAGGGTGGCCATTACTGTTAACACCCCTGGCGAGATGGTTGTTGCCATGATGATGCGTATTATTGGTATTAGGATATTGATGTTGTTGGTTGAGTGTCGGTGTTCCGTTGCCATGGTGATAGCCGTGATGAGCCGGCCCATTGCTGGTGCTATTGTGACTCTGATATGAGCTATTTGATTTGATCTGAGCCTCATTTCCACCAGAGTGATATGAGCTATGACTAGTGCTACCTGCCATACCCCCTGAGGACGTAGAGCTGATCGAACTCGTGGTGGTGTTGTGGGCGTGGGAGCTGGTCATATTGGGGCTACTGATACTGCTGCTACTGACGTTGTGCACTTGTGTGGGGAGATGACTAGGGTTACCGTTATTAGCATTAATAGTGCCGTGTCTTAGTTTACTGCTTGACCCGTTATGACGAGGGTTGTTGTTCTGCAGCTGATACGGACTACTCTGGTGATCTTTTGAGACCTGCTGTTGGTGATGATTAGGATTAGGTAAATGTGGCGAGTTGGTGGGTTGTTGGAGGTATTGAGTTGCGTGTATCTCCTGTTGGTATGGAGCGTGGTGACTGGGGGCGATGTGTGGGTCGTGATGTTGCAGCTCAGAGTATTGGCTACTGTGCACCGTGGAGTCTTGGTGCTGACCTTGAGGGACACTGGTCAGCTGATGCTCATGGTATTGACTGTGAGGCCCTATGCTTTGCAGCTGGGATGTCGACGTCAGAGTTTGTTCAGACAATGCGGATGCGTTAATCAGCTGATCAGTGCTTCTTGATATGTCGATCACGTTGATGTTAGCTCTTGGCCGGTCCAGGCTGCTGACCCTATAGTGGGGGGGGCGAGGGAGAAAGGAGTTGTAAAGAATAGGACAGTGCGGTGTAAGCTCAAAACTAAAACAATAACTAAAAAAACATAACATTCTGAGTGACAACCTGAGTTGGCTACAAAATATAGTATGAAAAATCAAATGGTACGTTATTTATAGCATTGTTGTTTCTACTTTGGTAAACGTTGGGAGAATGTGTCGTGAAGAATCACATCAGTTTTGGAAGACATTAGGAAAGCTGAACAACGTTCTACTTCAAATTATATGAAAATTGTAAATAAATAGTATACAAACTATAAAATACAATCATGTGCGTAAAGGTTCTACAAAACAAATATACATATACAGTGATCACTTACACAAACCGTGGGATAAAAAAAATTGCAGAAATATATTAAAATAAACGATGACACTTGAAGACTTCAAAAGCATAGTGAGAAAGATCACTGCCTAAAAAGTTCACCAAACCAAAACAAATTAACAACATGCAGCTACGATGCCACTGTACATAGTCGGTATTCGAAAACGCGCGCTCTACTCCATATCCTAATAAAAGCAACAGGCGTGCAGGATTAGAAAAAGAGGTACTTGGCGCGAAACAGCGTGAGTAGGCATGCTGTATTATGAGAGTGGAGGGCATATACGAGCCTAAGTAGTTAATGCTGTACCAACGACAGTTAGCTGGAAAGAAATAACAAGGAGAGGCTTACAGCATGTGATAGGTAACTGTAAGCCACGGGATATCATCTATTAATACCGCTTGAACATATTTTCTGCCCATTAAATGTGTGAAAGTTACTACTGTGGACTTATCAAGAAGACTTGGGCTACCACTGATAACTGAATCATACAATTCAACACTTCGAAAAATTGTTTAATAATAAAACAAAAACATCTGTTCAACCAAGTTTAGGAAGCGGTTCATTAAGTAAAGCTAGTTGACAGTCAAGAATGAAGTCGGAGGGCTAGTAAGCAAAACTAACTAGCTGACAGAGTCAAGAAGGAAGTCTAAAAGTATAACGAGAACGCTCGACAGCAACAAGAAATACGAACATGCGTTACACACATCAAACAATCGGAGCACCGCAAGCTAAGATAAGGCCATGCAAACATCAAGCCACCAGAGGAGGAGGGGGAGGAGCAGACCTCTCGTGCACTTCTGTGCGGTGCCTCCGTTGACTGTGGTGGTGTGGTAAATGGTTGTGATGGTGTGGGTGATGGTGTGGTGAAGAGGTGACCGACAGCTGTCTGTAGTGCTGTGGAGAGGCTGAATGGTATCTTGGCTCGCTGCCATAGTAGGACTCTCCACCGTAATGATGAGGCGAGCTCTGGTGGTTGTCAGTGTAGAGCGTGCGATGGGGAGAAGGGACCCCAGAAGAACCTGGAGACTCCAGGTGCTCCAAACTCTGTGATGACAGAGAGGACCTCTGCCTTGGGATGTTGTATAGACCCCCGGGGAAGGATAAAGTGTCTTGGCCCAGAGACAGGCTCGCAGTGTTAATACACAGATTCAGGGGATCTCTGGCCAAATGAGCCTCGTACGACAAGCGGTTAGGGTCAAGTTGTCTTGGAACAGACTTCGATTGTCTCATCATCGCAGGGCTCCTCAGGGAGGTTATGGTTTTGATTGATCTGTTATGCAGCGTAAATGCGAGGGAGTTTTGCAGTACCTGGAAGGTGCTGTCTTCGTCATCATCTTCTTCGTCCACTTCACCCTGACATAGCGTGCGGCTTAGCGTATCATCAACATCTTTGTTCGGAGTTAAGGTGGAATTGTGGGCTCCTATATCTTTCGTATTACCCTTGCTTCTTGTTCCATTGTGGCAACCCTCATCTTTCTTTCTCTCAGGCATTGCAATTTTTTTCGAAATGTCGCTTTCAGATGGCTTCTCGTTGCTCTCGGACCCTGGTTCGATGTTTACCTCCTGCTTCCTCATGCCAATCTCTGGTGTTCCCGGCTTCGTGCTCAACGTGGCGCGAGTTTCGCTTGTAGCTCTCCTGTCGCCCCTAGTCTGCGTAGAGTCTCTGGCAGTCGAGAACGATGCCCTCAAACCAGCAGAGGGTGGTGCTGAGGGCGTCGCAGCAGCGGTCCTGCTGGACCGTGTCGACAGGGTCGGGAAGTGTTGGCTGCGGTACTCGCTGCACGCGTATACTGAGTTGGGGATGTAGCCGCTGCAACACACGTGCGCGATCAGGGGCTGAATTTCGCACGCACTTAAGTCACCAATTACAGTTACTCAAACTACAGCTTGGATCGTTCAGTCAGCTGGTCGGGGATTGAAATAATCGTAGCGTTACACCGTGTAATTGTCGCCTAAATTAGGCCTCCTGCGGTCATGTCTGACTAATTTGGGCTGATAATTACTTGTATTTGTAAATTTATTCATGGCCAATTTTGCATCAAACGATGACTTATAACATCACTGAAAAAATCTAGCTTAAATGCAAATTATGAGCTGAAATACGGTTTTGTTTACTCCGTTTTATCAATCCAATTTGGTTTGAAAGCGTAGCCGGTTTCTCTTCAATTTTATGATTCGAAAATTGCAATCGGTTATCAGGAATGTACCTGCATCATATCAGTCGCCGTTGTCAAGTTGTTAAACATCTTAAAAGTCAACGGGTCAACCCACTATTTCGGTGGGAGGCAATATCATCCTTAGTCTTCAATGTGGGTAGTCGGATAACAACTGCTCGTCATAATATTTATATCGTCTGAGTTGTCTTGAACTGTTGATTCTTAGGGTGATTACTCAACAGTCGCGTAGTAGCTACCTCTCATCAACTGTTAGTCCACAGTCGCCCGGTACCTCTTATCAACTGTTAGTTAACAGTCGCCCGGTACCTCTTATCAACTACTATTACAGTAACTCACGTGCTCAGCTTCAGACACCTCATGCCCCAAACATCCTCAGCTCGCAGACTTAAGTCGATGAATTAAATGAAATATTAGTTTTCACTACAATGTCAGGAAGTAATTTCACCTTAGTAGACCAGGAAGAAGATGCACCGATCGATGTCTAACCGGTAGCAGGAGCAAGAATTCAAAGACAGACTGCAACATACCATCATTTGAATTAATGTCACCTAGTGGATGCTAATCACGGGCTCAGAAACCAAGTAGAATGAATTTGGTATATTCTGAATTATAAGCTGATAAGCTATGTATTAGATTAGTCAAGAATATACTCTGTCAGTTTGTCGGCTCGATGATTTATTTATTTGCTCTCTTGGAGGTTTCCATTGACAATTACAGCAGGGCAGTTATTCTCGAGACGCGCCCTACGGGGGAGCCTATTATGACTCACGTTGAGGCTCCGGTGGAAATGAGGCTCAAATCAGATTATTCTTTTGTTTGCATGGTGTAATTTGATCAATTCAGTTTTAATTCTTATTCACCGTGATTAGCTTCAAAGATTCAAAGTACATTCTAAAGAGGTTATCCTTACAGCGATAGGAGAAGTAAGGGAAGGTGCAACTTCAGGATGACCACCCTGATCAGTGTCAAAAAATTATCCAATCACTTTTTGTTTACCTATCAACTTAGGTCAAAATAATGAATCTTATAACTTTTTAACCAGCTGCCACAGGGGCGCCGGCACCGCTGATAAGTCATCGGATGTACAGAAGCGAAAGAAAATTTGTTTATGGCTAGTCTGTAGCCGGTAAAACAAATTCGACTTTACCCACCTGGAATTTAACTTCATATAGAAATTTCTTACGGTACTATGTGTGGACAAAGCCTCTTGATGGGTAATATTTATTAAATTTCCGATTTCAATTATCGAGCGGAAAATGAACACTAAAAATTTTTGCTTAGTTTTCAATCTTGAACGAATTCTCTTTCGCTACTGTACAGCAACTCTATACCTGTATATTTGACCAACTTTACCTTTGAGAATTGTAAGAAATAATGGGAACAACGTATTTAGTTAGGCATTTGACCAGCGATGCTGTTACCCAACTAATCATAACTTGAACTAACCTGGCTGGTCTGGAGGGGCTGGCGGGTCTGGAGCTGCTGTTGCTGCTGGTCACGGTTGTGTTGAGAGCCGACCCTGCGCGGTGCGGGCTAGCGGGGGCGGAGTTGCGGGATGGGTGCGGGGAGCGGTCCCTTCTCCTACCGCCTCCCTCAGTGGTCAAGGTGGTGTTAAGGGAAGGTGAGTTGTGAGGAGAGGCGAGAAGGGAAGGAAATGAGTGGTCGCGAGGAGAGTCTTGGGTGCTGCCGGCACTCGAACTGAGGCTGCCGGTAATGCCAGAGTCCTCAACACCTGTGGGAGGAAAGAAGGTTAGGGAGGGTCTAGAGAGATTGAGGAGTCCTTTTGAGGTTTGGTGGATTATGAGATACGAGATTTGCAAATGGTAGCAAACTTGAAGTTAGTTAGGTCTGTGTTTTATTTTGCAGCTTTTTTATGATGCCAATCAATTGCTATGTATTCTGTAGTGATGGTCTGCTGGCCAGCCTCCTGTGTTTGTGAATCCGTCACGTTATTCTCAAGAAGGAAACGCACCCTAGCCTCGGTGTATAAACTTGCTTTGTGATGCCTGCTGTACAGTCATGCGCAGCTGTGACGTGAATTGACCATGGATTTCGCTTGATAGTACAATTGACCGGCAAGTGTAGTAACGTAACATTTCGATTGGCCTTCAACTTCCAAATATATTTCGTTCTCTATTTGTTAACTTGGCGCAACTTGGTCATGCATGCAAGCCCATTTGCAGGTTGTCATAAATCGACTGTTAACAATGTTACTGATGCTACTAGTTTCGTTCTTGCAATTGTACAGGTTTCCTCGGACTACGTTCTGGTTTCTTTGTTATTTTATTGGTTCTAGTTAAAATTCGGTAAATCCTTTTTCTTCGTCACCGAAACGAAACAGAACCTCGTGAGGTATGTTGCATTGAACATGTACGCATAAATCAATTGTTAAGAGGTTCCAAAGTTCTTGATCATTTCTGGCTCATTAAGCAAAAGAATGAGCATGAATAGAGAACAGACTTTGAACACTTCCTACTTTCTTTGAATATATACTGCACCGCTGTTCATAACCATCGGTGAACGTTTTAGATGAACCGCTTTGCATGCAATTACTGCAACCGATGAGACTAATTTGATCTCTTGAACCGCCCTACGGGGAGTCTGCATTAACTTCGCGTTGGGACTCCGGTGGAACATGGAAGCAAATAATAAAAATAAATTGATCTCTCAAATCAGTAATAGCTATACTCTGTATTCAAATATATTTATGAGTACCAAGTGTCAAGTATCAAATTACATTGTTGATGCTAGAGTTATTTATTTCAAGTTCATTCGAGAAGCCTCGCGCCCTACGGGGGAGCCTATTATGACTCACGTTGAGGCTCTGGTGGAAATGAGGCCCAAATCAATCAATCAATCAATCGAGAAGCCTTCAATACAGCGGTGGCTCGATAAAGTGCCTAGCCTTTCTGGTACACCAGAGTCAATGTCCATTGAAGGTATGTACTCTCCTTCCAGTAGTCCTCACAGAGATCACTAAAGCAGTTCTGGGTTTCATGTTCCCAAGTCATTTTTTCACACAACAAACTAACTATAGGGTTATTTACGACCTAATATCAAATTTGTATCAATGTAGTTTAAAAAATTGTCTTACAAATGCACTAGAATAAGTGAAATCACGGGTAGATTTTATTTTCCAGAAACCTCTCTGCTGCAATTCAGCGCTCTTACAAAGAACAATTGTATCTAAAATACCAACCCAACAGTGTTTTCTACCTTCAGATTCTGAGAGCGGCCGCGGCTTCTTTTTCTGCTTGGGAAGTGTGGAAACTGTCGCAACGGCTTTACTGCGTGCCTGCTTCAGCTTGTGTTCCAGCTCTCTAAGTCGGTGGGCGGATTGCTGGTACGACAGCTTGCGCTGCCTTCTGACGCCCTTGCGGGCGGTACTCTCGTTGGCCAGCCTCAACGCGGCGCTCGTGATCTTGGCCATGATTTCATACTCGAGCTCCAGTGCAGAAACCGTCTCCTCCTGTTACAACAAAAATGTGGCATTAGTAAATATGAACAGAAAGTCAAAGTGGCAGGTGGACAGGGTAAGTTGAATACATGATTTTATCACTGGATTTCAATTGATAAATTCACGAGACTTTTCGTGAGAGTATTTTTCTGTAATTTGGTACTGAACGAAACTGATGAAAATGACTGATTTTGAGCAAGACCTGGTGGAAATGGACCACTAAATCTTATCAAAATTTAAGCAAGGATGGTTAGTGACATGGTATCGAATTTCCGTCTTGTTTGAAGCCATGTGGATGGACTAGTGGAGGAATCTAATGTCAGTGCGTCGGGCTGAGTGTTACCTAAAGTAATATAGGTACAACACAATATTTTGGACGCCATTTACACCAGAACTCAAGAAGAGCGAGTAGATATGCCCAATTGCCAGGACCTGCAGGGTAGAAGTGACGCGAATGAACAAAAAAAGAAATAGAACTAGCGAATGAGCACGGGCGCGCTGTGATGGTGACTGATACTTCCGACATGATTAGGATACACGTAGGAAATGGCTGAAAAGTGGTGTAAAAAATGCCGACGAGACCAATGTAGGGATGAATTTTGCTCCGGTGGAAATGAGAGCCAAATCGAATCTATGGATGAATCTTCGTCTCAAAGGGGTGAATAGATGATTATTCATTTTTTTAATTAACACTTTATTTTAGTATTTTATCATGTCTTCTTGCTTAGGGTCTATTATTTTTCTCTGTTTTTTTTCATGGTGATATATTTGTATAAATTATAATAATAAGTATCGTAAGACACCCGCAGGGGCCCTAGGAGGACTATGCGATGCGTTAGTTAGTCTAGTCCAACCTACGGTGGGAGGATTAGCGCTTTCCCTGGGCGCCCAATAAATGCCCGAGCACAGCTAGGCGGTTTTGACGGCTAAATGATGAAACTATGTTTACGTTGATCTTACGAAGCGAAAGTTTGAACGGCACTGTACGTGAAGGGTACGAGGCAAGTCGAGGTAGGCTGAGGCAAGCGGAGACGAGTCGACTGCTGGGGCGATGAGTCGAGACGAACCGAGGCTGGCTGTGACTAGGTGACCCAGGAGTGGAGGGTGCTCGCGGGGCTTGGAGGACTTGAGGGACCCGGAGGACTCGGAAGACCAGGAGGATTTGGTGGGATCCACTTGGACCCTTCCGGGATCCTTTGAGACTTCCTCAGGACCCTTAGGGACCCCCTTGAGAAACTTTGGGACCCGTTTGAGGTTTCTCTTAACCCTGGCACCCCTGGCTCCCCCTCCCCACGCTGTAAAACCCATACACAGAAAAATGTATATACGTGAAATGTATGAGTAGAACGGTTGACCATTGCAATCCACAGATTACTGGGGCAGAAGGCAGGGCTCGCGTCGAGGCTGGTCGAGGTACGTCGGGATTAGCGGAAGCATGTCGAGGCGAGTCGAGTTGGTCGCGCGACGAGCCGAGACTGTCCGAGGTGATTCGAGACAAGCCGAGATGAGCTAAGACCGCGCCCTACGGGGGAGCCTATTATGACTCACGTTGAGGCTCTGGTGGAAATGAGGCCCAAATCAATCAATCAATGAGCTAAGACGAGGGGACCCGGAGAGCTCTGGGGACTTGGGGGGGCCTTCCGGGATTCGTCGGGCTCTTTTGGAATCAGAGACACCTCTGCCACCCCACTCCAGCTCCAGAATGCTCGAGAAAAAAATAGTTAGCGCAGAGACCTCTGTGTCTACGTTAAACCTGCTTTGTATCCAAGTTCAGCCTGCTTTGTATTCGTGTTAGACAAAAAGATGTATATACGTGAAGTGCTTGAATGGACGGTTGACCGTTGCAGTCCGCGGATTGCTGACGCGGGGGGCGAGGGTCGCGTCGAGATCAGCCGAAGCATGTCGAGGCTAGTCGAGTTGGTCGCGCGACAAGCCGAGACTGTCCGAGGTGATTCGAGACAAGCCGAGATGAGCTACGACGAGGGGAGCTCGTGGGACTTGGGAGACCTTTCGGAATTTGTCGGGCTCTTTTGGGACCCGAGACACCTGCCACCCCACTCCAACCCCAAAATGCTTGAGTGAAAAAAAAATCGTTAGCGCAGAGACCTACTGTGTAACTGCGTTGAACCTACTCTCTGCCTACGTCGAACCTACTCGGTAACTATGCGTTAAACCTACTCTGTGTCAACGTTGGACCTACTTTGTGTCCGTTAGATCTACTCGGTGTCTATGTCGGACTTGTTCTGAATCCATGTTGGAGCTACTCGGAATCTACGCTGCACATACTTCGCCACTCTTCAGTTGCCCTGCGAGGGAGTCTACATTAACTTCGCGTTGGGACTCCGGTGGTAAAGTGAAGCAACAACTACCATTACTTTGTATCGCCGAGTACGCCTTTACGCCAGAGAATCTGAAAATGAAGATAACTGGTCCCATCGATGACGTTTGAATGCAGGGTGAAGATGACTGCGTGTAGAATGGATTTTTTTATATATGTATAATTTTATAATTAATATAAAAAAGATCATGAAACAAAGGGCAGAGAAGAATAACAGAGCCCAAGCGAGAAGAAATAATAAAATACTAAAATAAAGTGTTAATGATCTATAAAATGAATAATCATCCATCCACCCCAAAAATTATACATAGTTATTGAGCCTACTCTGTTACTATAGTGAACCTACTCTGCTACTATTGTGAACCTACTCTGTTACTATTGTGAACCTACTCTGTTACTATTGTGAACCTACTCTGTTACTATTGTGAACCTACTCT
>SDVV010004447.1:0-20186 GCA_016164225.1 Gammarus roeselii
ACCAGAAGTCACAGTTATTCACCAGAAGTCACAGTTATCCATCAGAAGTCACAGTTATTCACCAGAAGTCACAGTTATTCACCAGAAGTCACAGTTATTCACCAGAAGTCACAGTTATTCACCAGAAGTCACAGTTATTCACCAGAAGTCACAGTTATTCACCAGAAGTCACAGTTATTCACCAGAAGTCACAGTTATTCCCGAGAACTTGCTTCTCTACCGCCATATTCGCATGCCATTTGTCAAGGTGTGATATAGACTGCCACTCTGCATATCTCCCCGTTCTTGCCTACACCAAAACCCACAAATTCACAAGACGAAATCCTGGGGCCTCATAAGCTAATGGCTTGTGAATCCCCGAAGTCCTCCTTTACATCGTGGTGTTAACGCGTCTCGTATCTTGTCCCTATCATAAGATACTCTTCTCACCACCTCCCTCCTTCCCCTGCCATAAGACTCTCCTTCATTCCTTCCCTGCCAGGTTTATGGCTGAGCCCACAGTGGGAGGAGTCCGTGGGCAGCCTACTGCAGCCCAACAGACCCTCTCTCTACCGCCCCAACGGCAACGACCCCGTTAACGTTCGGTCCCACACCTGGGATGCAAATGGTGAGTTGCTTCACTCCAGCACCCGGCGTCCGCTAGGCTGTGTAGCGTCAACAATAAGCTTAGTTACGCAATGATGTCATTACCTTCGGTTACCCCCAGACCCGGTGTAAACTGGCTGATTTATTTATCAAGCTCTGAAGATCTTGTGATGATCTGTTACTCAATCCTTTTAAGACTTGACGTGATGGCCTATTTAGTGAACTCTCTAGCCCTTGGTCGTGTGTAATGGAGACACTCACAATTTCACATGTCATTTCACTCTTGGCTGGGTGGAAATTGGTGGTCTATTTTTAGAGTCCAGTAAACCTGGGCCATGTGCAAATGTAATAGTCAATTTCTCAAACACTGCAGTACTTTCCCGTGTGCAAACGGGTTGATCTATTTCTCACAATCACCATTACTTAGCCGTGTGCACACGGAATGGTTTATAATCTGATTCGTCAGCACTTTGTCGTGTACCAACAGGAGAGTTAAGTTCTCGAACTTTTCAGCACATGGTTGTGTGCACACGGGATAGTGTGCTTCTCAAACCCTCCTCCTCTTAGCTGTGTGTTAATGGGATATTTATTTGTTTTAAGCCTAAATGTCAGACATTCAAAGCTGCTGTAAAAAAGTCGAATTTCTATCATATTTCAACCAATGCAATTACTGGAACAATACTTTTAATAATGTTGGTTTGCCTTTAGGAGTGCTGTTAGAAATCGTACGACAGCACGTTGCCATGACAACGACATAATTGCTCGCCGATGTCCAACAACTTTCAAACCCGAAATCACCGGTTTTGTCTTCGATGTATCACAATTTTTAATCCTATCATACCGAGCAACGCACTCTGACACAATGGTATAGTAAACTTTACCTAGGCGGGCAGTACCTTTTGCCCTATTGCAATTCAGCCTGTGTCAATGTGTACTGTTCTCCTGCCTGTGTTCCATAGAGTTGCTCAGACCTTATTTTCAGAGCGCAGCTATATCATAGCGTCATTTCAATTGATAAGGCAATAGATGGCACGATCAATGCCATCTGGCCTGTAAACAAATATTGAACCGTCTGTTTGAGTGCTGCCCTCTATGGAACAGAGCATTGTTCTCTCCCACTCCGACCAGCTGTCGAGGGGTGGCACCCAGATGGTATTTACTCAAATAAATGGCCTACTATGTATTGGACTGTACTTATTGAATATTGGATCCATCATTGAATATTGGAAGGTTCATTGGCCCCGCCTTTACCGATGCTAGCAACGGTGCCGGGTTAGGCCGTAACAATTCCCTCCTTCCCCCCTCCCCCAACACTTGATAAATGACCACGGATCATCTTGCAGAATTGACTAGGGGATTAATATTAGTCCCGGTGATTTATAAAATTATTTGGAAGTCTCCCTTTCCGACAAAAGTCGGGCTTAGTTTATGTAGCGATACAGGAGATGACTTACACATGGAGCGAGTGTGTAACACATACAGCGAGTATGTAACACTTCTAGCGAGTATGTAACACTTCTAGCGAGTATATAACACTAATAGCGAGTATGTAACACATGTAGCGAGTATCTAACACATACAGCGAGTATGTAACACTTATAGCGAGTATGTAACACTTATAGCGAGTATGTAACACATACAGCGAGTATGTAACACTAATAGCGAGTATGTAACACTAATAGCGAGTATGTAACACTAATAGCGAGTATGTAACACATATAGCGAGTATGTAACACATATAGCGAGTATGTAACACATGCAGCGAGTATGTAACACTAATAGCGAGTATGTAACACTAATAGCGAGTATGTAACACTAATAGCGAGTATGTAACACATCTAGCGAGTATGTAACACATGTAGCGAGTATCTAACACATGCAGCGAGTATGTAACACTAATAGCGAGTATGTAACACTAATAGCGAGTATGTAACACATATAGCGAGTATGTAACACATATAGCGAGTATGAAACACATATAGCGAGTATGTAACACTTATAGCGAGTATATAACACTAATAGTGAGTATGTAACACATATAGCGAGTATCTAACACATATAGCGAGTATGTAAGACATATAGCGAGTATGTCACACGTATAGCGAGCGCGTACAGGGACGAAAAACGAACAATTATGGTCACTAGTTGGTCTTTTGACGGGAATCCAAACGTTAGGTACTTCTAACAAATTAAAGTTCCTGATGTGTGTGTGTTTCTGTTAAGAAATAAACATTGACAAAGCTTCGTAACGAATTATGTCAATCACATTTCCTACAAGTCTATACATGAGGCAAGGAATGATCATTCATGTTGTTTTAATCTTAGATCGCAACATATCCTCTTCGCTGCTGCATAGCAACGAAAATGAATCCGTCTTATGATTTTGATTAGCTACCATCTTTAGAGATCCTTCTCTGCTACGTATTCAAACACAGCGGAAATTTGTTGTTGTGAATAATTAGGAAGCTTTGTTCAGATATAATACTGTGAAGAAAACTCATACGCAGCTGTGGACTATCTTTTCGTAATGGACCAACCAAAGAGGATTTTATTTTACTGCTGTACATCATAAAGGTATGAGCGTATGTTAAAGCAAGCATGGTCGGTCATCATAAAGGTATGAGCGTGTGTTAAAGCAAGCATGGTCGGGTTTTAATGAAAATGTGTGAGATGCAACCTTAAATGAACAACTTGCTTCATAACGTGTGAAATTGTTCTTCCTAAGCATCATGCTGTATAATTTTTTTATACTTTTTTTGTACAATATGAGATATACTTTGGTTGCGTTCCATGGCCACTGGGCTGGTGGTTTTAGTCATCGCCAAAAATTTCGACAGGTGGTCAATATTTCTAATTCATACCTTGCAGCACATCAAATTATCCAACATTCCTCCTTTTTCTGCTTTCCTCAGACAAGTTCAACTGGCTCAGCCTCCTAAGCTATGATCTATCGGGCCTGGCGCCTCCCCTCTCCTGGCCCCCCGCTGCTCCCCTGCCCCCTCGTCCCGCCCCACTCAAATCCCCCAGTAGCCTCTGGGAAGCCTTCACCCTGGCCCCTGGAGCAGGTTCATCACCAGGTGCCGTTGGGGGACGCAGCGCCCGGTCGCCTTTTGAGTCTCTGGTGCCTCTGAGTGGGCGCTGTGTCAGCGGCATGGCTGAGGCTTTGAGGGAGGCCACCACAGTGGCTCTCAGTCTGGACACTGTGAGACCCTCGGCGCTGAGGGAGGACTTTTGGCCCTCACTCGAAGCGGTAAGTGAGGGATTATAAACAATCCTGGTGATAAGGGTAATGGGGGAGCTTTAGTTATTCCTCAGTAGACCTTAAGAGAGAGCGATAGGCCTGTGATGTTATGTATAGTTTACCGCCGTCTGATGAGGGTGCCTCCGAGCAACGGGCGAATCGCGCTAAATGGCCTGCTCGCGGTGGCTGAGTCTTGGGTAAGACCATTGCAAAAGTCCTTCACTCACCATGACATGTCCTCTAGCCACCTCCCAAGAATCATCAGTTATCAAATTAGATCACCAAGCCATAATAAACCCTCTCATACTAATAGTGACTGTGAGAGAGTCGAATGGATCGAACACATGCCGTTAATATTACCCGCTCTACACGACTTCCACACCATTCGATACACATCTATAGGCGCTGCCAGAAAACACTTCACGACCGGGCTCAACCATGCTGACAAAGGAGCCACGGACAAACCCGCTGGGCTTGTCCGTGGCTTCAACCTAATTTCTAGGCCCCCCATTGAGCGCAAAACTCAGCAGCGAATCTACAACCTCCGTAACTTACTCTCCACGAACGACAGAAAGATTCTGATTCAACCCTAAGCTCAGGATTACTTACAAACTTTTGTCAGTAACAGACGAACCTCTGACGGGACGTATTGGCAAACACCAGCTTCCGGGCCTCTATCAAAATTACGGAAACTTATCAGGACCCTAAACAACAAAAACACGAACCATATAGACGCAAACGAGGCCATCCTGCCGCTCAACGCTCTCACCACACCATCCTTTCATCTACAATCTGATATACTTGACAAGCACTATGCAAACCCTTGCCATCTGCCACACCATCCAGACAATGAAAATATTCTCAGCCAACTATACATATTACAGACTGACCAAATATAGACCCTCCCTGTTCGGTAGCCATGACCTTAGCCGCCATCAGCCAGACCAAAATTTCATCAGTGACGGGCTCTGACAGCATACCATACATTCACCTCAAAGCACCAAGGTCCACACACCATTAGGACTCTCACAGGCATCTTCAACTTCTTCATTCTTCTCAACACTATACCCCTTGCCTGGAAATCATACCCATCCTAAAACCCAACAATGCCCCAGAGATTCAGACTCGTACAAACCTATTTTTCTACACCCGATCCACACGGCACCACAAACACGAGATCGCAGCTGCACACTTCCAGCAGTACCTGAACTGCCTGGAAGTCTGGCTGCTAGACAACAGAATGAAGGTCTCCGCAAGCAAGTAATCCATCACATTATTAACACCGGATAACAGTGAACATCGCATCCACCCCCATGTCCCGCTCAACAACACCCCAATACCCCACAACCCCACTACAACTATCTTTGGAGTAAATTATGACACGGGTATGAAATTTGGGCCTCACACAATCAACATCGGCATCAAAGCAAGACCCAAACTGAACGTGCCTCGAGTACTCACTAGAACCTCTTACGGTCACTCCAAGGAAATCAATTACAACACTACACAAACAATTCATCGCGCCCGTTCTCTCTTACACAAACACCGCTTGGTCCACTCACCTTGCACCCACCAACTTCAACTCCCTGCAAAAGATGCAGAATACGTCCTTGCGCATCGCAACGGACTGTACACAGACCACACCCATTCCGCACTTACATGAAAAAACCAAGGTCCTCCCTCTCAAGCATCATTTCGATATGAGTGGGACACAATTCTTCAACAAGATTTCAAACTCGGCACATCCATGTCACAAACTACTGAACTCCCGTCCAACCAACCGACACCTACATAACAAACCGGCAACACACTTCGGTTCCTTTTACGCGACCATTCCTGAATCTACAGGTAACACATCTACGCACAAACAGATACACACACATTTCACAGGTCTCGTATTAGGCGAACCCAGAGTCAACACGATCATGCAGAGTCACCAGCCCGAGGTATACGTAGAGGAGTTGGGGTTGCCCAGGGGTGACAAGGTCCACCTGTCGAGGCTGCGGTGCGGGAACCACACGGTACAACACTAGTACAGGCATAGCAGTATAGACTGGTCCCTTCCGATCGTTGCTTGCTGTGCCAGGGTTCACCCGATACGGTCGAGCACGTCATGAAGTCGCGCCCAGCCATCGCACCCGACAGGCTCCACCATAACATCCCGTCAGTGCGTGATCTATGGGAGCTACTTCAGAGGTGCAGGCCTAATATGGGGCCTCTGATCTACTGTAGCACCCAAACACGCACACGTCGGCGGGTTTTCGGGTCTCGGGCCATACGCTGGCCGTGGCTCCTCCATCGCAAGGGGAGTTGGGGTTGAGCAGCAACATCAATAGCAACAGCGTACCGCAGGCAGGTTTTCCCTAACATTATTAAGGCCAGACGACACTGCATCCCACACACGTTAATTTATTACAAAGGATACTGATTACTCTCATACGCCAAAGTCCTCCTACAACGGTACTTGGAGTAACTTCAAACCTCACACAGACGACATCGGCACTAAAGCCTAACCTAGACTGCACGCGACTCAGACACATCACTACAACTTTCGGGTACTACAAGGAATCAATTACAATATTTGAAAAATTCATCACACCCATCATTTCCTACGCAAACACTACCTGGTCTTCTGACTTTGCTCCCACACAAATTGAAACTCTACATGGAATGCAGAACACGGCCTTACGAATCGCAACAGACTACTCATACCACCCCATTCCCAACCTGCATGAGGAAGTCTATGTCCTTCCTCTCGGTCATCATTTCGATATGAAAGACGCAATTCTTTAACGCGATTGTGGACCCATCACATCCATGCTAGCGCCTATTGACCTCACGTCAAACTCACTGAAACGTACATTACACACCGGCGGCACACTTCAGCTTTCTTGCACCCCCGTTACCCATCCTACAAAGTAATATCTAAGCACAAAAATACACACACACACACTTCACAGCTCATGCACTGGCTGACCACAGAGCCAACACTGTCCTACAGAGTAACCAAACGGAGATCGACGTGGAAGAGTAGGGGATGTCTAAGGGTAAGAGATCAACTGTCGCGGCTGAGGCACGAGCACCACACGACCCTCCAGTCATACAAACATAGACCGAGGAACGCCCCTTCCGATCTCCGTTTGCGGTGTCGGGCTCACCCGTCACGGTCAAGCACGTCATGACGTCGTGTCCAGACATCGCAGCTGACAGGCTCAATCATAATATCACGTTGGTGCGTGACCTGTAGGAACGCCCACGAGACAGCACCGATCTCCTCAGGGATTTCCGTCCGATATAGTGGCCTGCACTTATTGTAACATTTCCAACATGCACACGTCAGGAGGCACATGGGGTCCCGGGCTGCGCGCTGGCTGTGCAGGGAGCTGGGGAGCTGGGGTTAAGCAACAACAGCTGTAACAACCACGATTCTTGGAGAAAAATATGACACAGAAATAACGTTCAAGCCCCACACAAACAACATCGGTACTAATGCCAAAACTTGACTTAACGTGACCCAGGCACTTACCACACCCATATATGGGCACTCTAAGAAATTCATTGCAACACTATTCCAAACAATTAATCAGACCCATCATTTCCTACGCAAGAGCACTGCCTGGTCCTCTGACTTTGCTCTCACGAACATTAACTCCCTTCAAAGTATACAGCACACGGCCATACGCATCGCAACGGTCCACCAACTCAAACTTCATTCTGACACGAGTATGACACATTTTTTTCAACAAGATGGTGAATCTGGCCTATCCCTGACACCACTTTCTGAACCAATATAAACCCTTCAAAACGTATATTACACACCGGCTGCGCACTTAGCCTCCCTTTGCACCATTATTTTCCTGCCTGCAGACAAAACATTCACGCATAAATCGAGCCACACACACACACACAGCTCTTGCACTGGCTGATCATTGAGCTCGTACGGTTCTACAGATTCACCCTGCCGGAGGTGGACATGGAGGTGTTAGGGTGCCTCAGGGATGGCAGGGGACACTAGTCGAGGCTGAGGTGCGGGCACCACTAAGCCCTCCAGTCATATCAACATAGACTAGGAAACGCTCCTTCCGATCTGTGCCTGCGGTGCAGGTACAGATCTGTGCCAGCGGTGTCTAGCACGTCATGACGTCGAGCCCAGCCAGTGCACCCGGCAGGGTCAATCATAACATCACAGCGGTGCGTGATTTGTGGGAGCGCCCGAAGGACAGTATCAATTTTCTCTGGGGTGTAGATCTAATATAGGGGCCTGCACCAGATGTGACATTCCCAACATTTGCATCTCGTTGGTTATCGTGGATTTTGGGCGGTGCGCCGGCCGTGGCTCCTTCACCGCAGGAGAAGCTAGGGCTACGCAACAACAGTAACCGTTCTCGAGTTGTTGGCTTCTGTCTCCAGAGGTTTCTGGAAAATGGAGACTGGTCCAATGTCAAACCTAGAAATAAGGTGAGACGGGAGTGGTGGCCACTGCTAAGTGGACCAGTCGGAAGAAGCCTTGTGACTTTAAATACACGGTACAATTGTCGACTTGTCAACCTCAGTCTCCAGGGGTTTCAGGGAACCGGAGACGGTGCAATGTCCTTTGTTGAACCTGGTAATTAGGGTACGGCAGAGCTCATTGGTCTATCCCTTTGTGAAAGTGAGCCCAATTATTTGCGTCGTTGATTTTCAAAGCTAACATTAGGCATCATTCCCAGACCGAGGGAAATGTTTGTGTTGTTAGGTAGCTTCAAATTCAGTTGTCTACTTGTCAGCCTGTTTTTTTTGTCTGCTTTTTCGATAGATCCACAAATAGAACACGTTCATCCTATTGTTCGTCCGTGAAGTTCAAAGCAATGTTCTTCGCATGTTCATCATAATTATGTACCATGCAACTGCATTATATAGAGATTTTTTCCTTTAAGTCTGTATCCCTGTTTCTTTCTCCTTTATTTCAGCCCGCATCCTATTGAACCTTTCATTCACTTCGCTAAATTCCTGCATCTTCACATGCACCTCACTCATATCTCACTTTTCTGATCGGTTTCCTAACGTCTACTCTTCCTCTCGCCTTCTCATATAATAAACCGAGCGGCATGCCTGGTCTCTCACTCCTTCACTGTATATCCTGATCTTACAGCATCCTACCCACTAAGAAATCCTCGTATCTTTCCCTACCTTCACTGTCGTATCTACCCACACAGTAACATTTTCTCTCACTTTTTCCTTGCCGATCCAGATCCTTCACATCTTCCCACACCGTATCCTTCACTTTGCCTTCATCCTTGCATCATTTGAGGGCCCTCCTCCTTTCAATTCTAGTGTAAGAGTCCTTCTCCCGCCGTGTCTCCAAAAATTCATTGTTTCTTTTGCAATCAAGAGCGAGCCTACCATCGCAGTTCCTCGGGGCGAGTCAATATTTAGATAGGTCGAATCCCTTTCAGGTCTGCCCTTGTAGACCAGCCCATTTTTTCCTGCCTTCGGCGCTACAAACTGGACTCCTCACATACAGGGCCTGTTATGTTAACAGTTTCAAACGGATCCTGTTTGACTCCTGTCAGGCAGTTGCTGTCATGCCTCTAGTTGGATCCTGTTTGACTCCTGTCAGGCAGTTGCTGTCATGCTTCTAGTTGGAAACTCTTCAAGTTTGCTTGTGTGATGATCGCCGTGTGATTCCATTTGCTAAGTGTTCAGGGTTACACGCTGTTGGTCGTTCAGATAAGGTTATTGTTCTATTCCTGTTAGTCCCCTACAAACCTCACGTTTCGAGTTGGTAGTATTTGCATCCTTTTGAACGCTGTCATGTTCTAAGCGCCAAGTAATCCGTATTTACTGAGGCTTTTCTAAAGGCTCAACCTAACGCCACTCAGTGACGTCAAAGTTCATCCACACACTAACATCTTGCCATGTTTCCGTACCTGAGCGGCCTCTACTGTTACCTTTCGCTCGTTCATATTTCTTTGTTCAATGATTGCTTATGTGTCGACTCTTCTCTTAGTTGTTAACATCAACAGGATTGTCTCTTTGCGGATCTTTGCTTATTTGATTATCATTTCTTCACTCAACATCTTTCTAATTGAATAATCGTCACCCGCCAATTATCTCGAAGCCCAATTCACCTCGTTTCCTCTCTCTGCATGTGTAAATTTTCGTTTATCAAAGATGCATTCTCATTATCACTTTTATTAAGTTTATCGATATCGCTTCAACTCCCTTCCGCCATCCCACCAACACTCCTTCCATCATCTTGTTAACTCTACCCTCTTTATCTTCCCATTCCTCCCCTAGCAATCTCCCCACTCCTGCCCCTGTTATCACCTCGACTAACCCTCCCAAATCACCCCTCGTTATCCCCACAATTACACCTCGCTATTTCTTGAGCTTTCCTCGAG
Organism: Gammarus roeselii; assembly: GCA_016164225.1. Lineage (NCBI taxonomy): Eukaryota > Metazoa > Arthropoda > Malacostraca > Amphipoda > Gammaridae > Gammarus > Gammarus roeselii. The sequence continues at coordinate 10,210 of SDVV010004447.1, forward strand.
CTACAGCCTTAACCCTACCGCAGATATCCCCTCAACTCTCCTTTAGCTATCCTTTTAACTCTCCCCCAGCTATCCCGTCAACTCTTCCCCAGCTATCCCGTCAACTCTCCCCCAGCTATCCCGTCAACTCTCCCCCAGCTATCCCGTCAACTCTTCCCCAGCTATCCCGTCAACTCTCCCCCAGCTATATCAACTCTTCCCAGATATTCCATGAAGTCTCATAGCTATTCCCTCAACTCCCCCCGCTATCTCAAATTTTCTCCGCTCTATCCCATCATCTTTAACCCCGCTATTCCATCATCTTTAACCCCGCTATTCCACCATCGTTCCTCCCGCTACTCCATCAACTTTCCTCCCGCTATCCCATCAAATTTCCTCCCGCTATCCCATCAAATTTCCTCCCGCTATCCCATCAAATTTTCTCCCGATATCCCATCAAATTTCCTCCCGATATCCCATCAAATTTCCTCCTGATATCCCATCAAATTTCCTCCCGCTATCCCATCAAATTTCCTCCCGCTATCCTATCAACTTTCCTCCCGCTATCCTATCAACTTTCCTCCCGCTATCACATCAACTTTCCTCCCGCTATCACATCAACTTTTAACCCTTCATCCCCGCTATCCCATCAACTTTCTCTCGCTATACCATCAAATTCCTCCCCCCCTTTCCTTTCAGCTGTCCACCCGCCATCCTATCAACTTTCCACCCTCTATCCTATCCATTTTTCTCCCGCTATCACATCAACTTTCCCTCGCTACCACTTGAACTTCCCCCCCCCCGCTATGCTATCAACTTTCGCCCCGCAACTCCCTCAACTTTCTAGCTCTCCCATCCCACTATCTCCTCAGCTCTCCCTCCACTATCTCCTCAGATTACCGCCCAGCAATCCCCAGCTATCCCCCGCTATTCCCCAGCTGTCCCCCAAACCCTCCCTCAGCTATCCCTTCCACTCTTTTCCGTTATCTCCTCCACCTTCTCCGCTATCTCTTCAAATCTCCCTCGCGATCCATTTAACTCTCCTTCAGCTATTCATTTAACTTTTCCCCTGCTATCCGTTCAACTTCCTCTCAGCTGAGGGAACCCTCCTTCAGCTATCTAATGGGCGACGGTTGAGGAGATGATCGCGGAAGACTTGATTGGATATTTGGAGAAAAGAATTGGAGAGCTGGGGGAGAGTTCATTGAATAGCATCCAATGAACTCTCCACCAGCTATCCTATGAACTCTCCACCAGCTATCCAATGAACTCTCCACCAGCTATCCAATGAACTCTCCACCAGCTATCCTATGAACTCTCCACCAGCTATCCTATGAACTCTCCACCAGCTATCCTATGAACTCTCCACCAGCTATCCTATGAACTCTCCACCAGCTATCCAATGAACTCTCCACCAGCTATCCAATGAACTCTCCACCAGCTATCCAATGAACTCTCCCTAGCTATCCAATGAACTCTCCCTAGCTATCCAATGAACTCTTCCCCGGCTATCCAATGAACTACCCCCAGCTATCCAATCAACTCGCCCAAATTATTCAATCAGCTTCCCCCAGCTCTCCAATCAACTCTTCCCCGGTTATCTCCTCAGCTCTTCCCCGGTTATCTCCTCAACTATTGCCTAGCTATCCCCTCAACTCTCGCCCAGCTATCCCCTCAACTCTCGCCCAACTATATATCTCGCCCAACTACTGTCCCCTCAACTCTTGCCCTCGCTCTCGCCAAGATATCCCTTCAATTCAATCCTCACCCAGCTACCCCTTCTACACTCGTCCAGCTATCCCCTTAACTCTTCCCCAGATATTCCCACAACTCATCCCTGCTATCCCCTCATATCTCCTCCAGCTATCCCCACAACTCTTCCCTGCTATCCCCTCATATCTCCTCCAGCTATCCCCTCATGACTATTTCACGCTATCCCTTCAACTCTCCCTCGCTATCTCCTCAACTCTCCCTCGCTATCCATCAACTCTCAATTGCTATCCCTCAACTCTCTACTCTCTCTCTCTCTCTCCTTCGTACCCTGCCAGCATCCCCTGACCCTGTAGGCCTAGCTGCTTGGCAACCGAGAGTATCCACGGCATATGCTAATGACGCGGTTACTGCATGGAAGGCTGGCACCGAGACTCATGGTTATGACGGTGGCATAGTATAGGATGATACACGGTACCTAAACTGTACTGTAGGATGTACGATGGTGTGCAGTAGGATGTAGAGTTGGATGAGGTAGAATGCACATTACGATTTACAGTACGAAGGTGTCCAGCAGGATGTACGGTACGACGTTCTCTTGGGGAATGTACTGTAGGATAAGGTAGGATGCACATTACGATGTTCAGTACGATGTTCAGTACGACGTTCTATTGGAGAATGTCAAGTAGGATGAGGTAGGATGCATATTACGATGTTCAGTACGACGGTGTCCAGCAGGATGTACGTACGACGGTCCACTGGACAATATACTATTGGCCGTGCAGTTGAATGTATGTGACGATATACAGCAGAACAATGAACTATAGCAACAAAATAACAAAGGAAACTTCTCTGAATTCAGTTCATGGAAATATAATACCTAAAACATGGGAACAAAATTAGTACTAAACCCATTTCCCGTATCAACATCGTTCGGGTCTAGTTACTCCCATACAAAGAGAGCGAGGACGTGTAACTACTGGAGGGAGGGGTCTGGGGGAGGAAGACCCCTTAAGCTTATCTGAGAGCGAGGGTAAACATAACTGGACAAAAATATGGTTTGATTTTTCGTTGCAGATTAGCCTTTAACGATTTATCGTACGACTGTACGTCGTTCATTACTAAGTTTGGTGGCAGCTCAGGGGCAAGACCTCCCTAGCTTCAATGCACGTTTGTAGTCGAGTATGCGGACTCGAAGTTAATTAATACCTCTAAAACAGTATAGGAATCTTATATTTAGCAGTTAATTAATACCTCTAATTAATACCTCTAAAACAGTATAGGAATCTTATATTTAGCAGTTTCATAAACCAAATATTCAATTCATGATCTTATGTTTACCAGTTACATAAGTGACTTTTAGCAGTTTCATCAGCTGCCTATTCAAGGTATGAGTTTGTAAATTTCATTTGATGCAACCTTAAGTGGCGTTCATTCTAACTTCATCGCAAACTCGGCATGAAACATTTCATCCGAGTTAATCCTGCTCTACTTCTGAGAGGACTCGTTGAAGTAAACTATTCATATCATTGCTGGCAAGACTTGGCAGTCCGATATATCTTTGCTTGCACGACATGTCAGTCCGATATATCTTTACTTGCACGACATGTCAGTCCGATATATCTTTGCTTGCACTACTGGTCAGTTCAATATATCTTTGTTTGCACGACATGTCAGTCCGATATATCTTTGCTTGCACGACATGTCAGTCCGATATATCTTTGCTTGCACGACATGTCAGTCCGATATATCTTTGCTTGCTCGACATGTCAGTCCGATGTATCTTTGCTTGCACGACATGTCAGTCCGATATATCTTTGCAAGCAGGGCATGGCAGTCCGATATATCTTTGAAAGAAAGCCATGGCAGTCCGATATACTTTGCTTGCACGACATGGCAGTCCGAAATATCTTTGCAAACTAGGCATGGCAGTCCGATATATCTTTGCAAGCATGGCATGGCAGTCCGATATATTTTTGCTTGCACGGCATGGCAGTCAGATATATCTTTGCAAGCAAGGCATGGCAGTTCAAAATATCTTTGCAAGCAACGCATGGCAGTCAGAAATATCTTTGCAAGCAATGCATGGCAGTCCGATATATCTTTGCAGGCAAGGCATGACAGTCCGATGTATCTTTGCAAGCAAGGCATGTCAGTCCGATATATCTTTGCAAGCAAGGCATGGCAGTCCGAAATATCTTTGCTTGCACGGCATGGCAGTCAGATATATCTGTTTGCACGGCATGGCAGTCAGATATATCTTTGCTTGCACGCCATGGCAGTCAGATATTTCGGTGCTTGCACGGAATGGCAGTCAGATATATCTGTGCTTGCACGGCATGGCAGTCAGATATATCTGTGCTTGCACGGCATGGCAGTCAGATATATCTTTGCATGCAAGGAACGGCAGTCCGATATATCTTTGCTTGCACGGCATGACAGTCAGATATATCTGTGCTTGCACGGCATGGCAGTCAGATATATCTGTGCTTGCACAGCATGGCAGTCAGATATATTTTTGCTTGCACGGCATGGCAGTCAGATATATCTGTGATTGCACGGCATGGTAGTCAGATATATCTTTGCGAACGAGGCATAGCAGTCCGATTATCTTTGCTTGCAATGCATGGCAGTCCGATATATCTTTGCTTGCAAGGCATGGCAGTCAGATATATCTGTGCTTGCACGGCATGGCAGTCAGATATATCTTTGCATGCAAAGCATGGCTGTCAGATATATCTTTGCATGCAAGGAACGGCAGTCCGATATATCTTTGCTTGTACGGCATGGCAGTCAGATATATCTGTGCTTGCACGGCATGGCAGTCAGATATATCTTTGCATGCAAAGCATGGCAGTCCAATATATCTTTGCTTGCACGGCATGGCAGTCAGATATATCTGTGCTTGCACGGCATGGCAGTCAGATATATCTTTGCATGCAAGGAACGGCAGTCCGATATATCTTTGCTTGTACGGCATGGCAGTCAGATATATCTGTGCTTGCACGGCATGGCAGTCAGATATATCTTTGCAAGCGAGGCATGGCAGTCCGACATATCTTTGGCAAACCAGGCGTGACAGTCCGATATATCTTTGCTAGTAAGGCATTGCAGTTCGATATATCTTTGCTAGTAAGGCATTGCAGTTCGATATATCTTTGCAAGCAAGGCATGGCTGTCTGATATACCTCCGCAAGTAAGGCATGACAGTCCAAAATGTCTTTGCAATTAATGCATTGCATTCCGATATAACTTTGCAAGCAAGGCATGGCAGTCTGATATTTCTTTGCTTGCAAGGCATGGCAGTCTGTGATATCTTTGCTAGCAAGGCATGGCAGTATGACATGTATTTTCACGCACGACGTGGCAGTCCGACATTCCAGACTATTTTATATAAACATCTTATTTGATGTGTCATGCATTACTATTCAATCATTATATAGTTAAAGGCCAAAATAATGAAGAATATTAATTAATAAAGGAGCATCAAATTGCTGCCTTACATACTTTATTGGACGATATACTTTATGGGAAGATATACTATATGGGACGATATACTTTATGGGACGATATACTTTATGGGACGATATACTTTATGGGACGAGATACTTTATGGGACGAGATACTTTATGGGACGAGATACTTTATGGGACGATATAATTTATGGAACGATATACTTTATGGAACGATATACTTTATGGGACAATATACTTTATGGGACGATATACTTATGGGACGATATACCTTGTGGGACGATATACTTTATGGGACGATATACTTTATGGGACGATATACTTCATGGGACGATATACTTTATGGAACGATATACTTTATAGGACGATAAACTTTATGGGACGATATACTTTATGCGACGATATACTTTATGGGACGATATACCTTATGGGACGATATACTTTATGGGACGATATAATTTATGAGACGATGCTGGTACTCGTACAGTCGCAGTGTCCCTTCGACTTCAACACACGCTATGAGTTCGTCCTAAATGACCTTCCTATTCCATAACGCGCCTCACTTGTCTCTTGCCTTTGTTCGTCATGACTTTCCTTGAATTACCATGACCTACCTTGACTTACCATAACTTCCCTTGGCTTACCATAACTGGTCAATTAGTTTGACATAACTTGCACTTGCTTCCTATAACTCCTCAGCTTCACACAATTTTAATTAGTGTGACCTAAATTGCCTTGCTGTAAATTGCCGTAGCTTGCAATTGGTTCCTTCAGCTTTTGATTGCTGACTTTAGTACAGTAATATTTTGAAAATGTATTGATTGTGCAGTCTGAAATGATGAGTCAATAATTGAATAGACGAAAGTTGGTGGGGATAGTTACATCGATCTGGCTTATAAATATCAGTTCCTTGCCCCGCTAAATTAACCCTCAGTCTGATAGGTTGAGCTATATGTTAGGTTAGTAAGTAAGTCTCCTAAGTTGAGCTATATGTTAGGTTAGTGAGTAATTCTCCTAGATTGAGCTATATGTTAGGTCAGTAAGTAAGTCTCCTAAGTTGAGCTATATGTAAGTTAGTAAGTAATTCTCCTAGATTGAGCTATATGTTAGGTTAGTAAGTAAGTCTCCTAAGTTGAGCTATATGTTAGGTTAGTGAGTAATTCTCCTAGATTGAGCTATATGTTAGGTCAGTAAGTAAGTCTCCTAAGTTGAGCTATATGTAAGTTAGTAAGTAATTCTCCTAGATTGAGCTATATGTTAGGTTAGTAAGTAAGTCTCCTAAGTTGAGCTATATGTTAGGTTAGTGAGTAATTCTCCTAGATTGAGCTATATGTTAGGTCAGTAAGTAAGTCTCCTAAGTTGAGCTATATGTAAGTTAGTAAGTAATTCTCCTAGATTGAGCTATATGTTAGGTTAGTAAGTAAGTCTCCTAAGTTGAGCTATATGTTAGGTTAGTGAGTAATTCTCCTAGATTGAGCTATATGTTAGGTCAGTAAGTAAGTCTCCTAAGTTGAGCTATATGTAAGTTAGTAAGTAATTCTCCTAGATTGAGCTATATGTTAGGTTAGTAAGTAAGTCTCCCAAGTTGAGCTATATGTTAGGTTAGTAAGTAATTCTCCTAGATTGAGCTATATGTTAGGTTAGTAAGTAAGTCTCCCAAGTTGAGCTATATATTAGGTTAGTAAGTAATTCTCCTAGATTGAGCTATATGTTAGGTTAGTAAGTAAGTCTCCTAAGTTGAGCTATATGTTAAGTTAGTAAGCAAGTCTCCTAGGCTGAGCTATATGTTAGATTAGTAAGTCTCGTAGGTTGAGCTACATGTTAGATTAGTAAGTATGTCTCCTAGATTGAGCTGTATGTTAGATTAGTAAGTAAGTCTCCTAGGTTGAGCTATATGTTAGATTAGTAAGTATGTCTCCTAGATTGAGCTATATGTTAGATTAGTAAGTAAGTCTCCTAAGTTGAGCTATATGTTAGATTAGTAAGTAAGTCTCCTAAGTTGAGCTATATGTTAGATTAGTAAGCAAGTCTCCTAGGCTGAGCTATATGTTAGATTAGTAAGTCTCGTAGGTTGAGCTACATGTTAGATTAGTAAGTATGTCTCCTAGATTGAGCTGTATGTTAGATTAGTAAGTAAGTCTCCTAGGTTGAGCTATATGTTAGATTAGTAAGTATGTCTCCTAGATTGAGCTATATGTTAGATTAGTAAGTAAGTCTCCTAAGTTGAGCTATATGTTAGATTAGTAAGTAAGTCTCCTAAGTTGAGCTATATGTTAGATTAGTAAGCAAGTCTCCTAGGCTGAGCTATATGTTAGATTAGTAAGTCTCGTAGGTTGAGCTACATGTTAGATTAGTAAGTATGTCTCCTAGATTGAGCTGTATGTTGGATTAGTAAGTAAGTTTCCTAGATTGAGCTGTATGTTAGATTAGTAAGCAAGTCTCATAGGTTGAGCTATATATTAGATTAGTAAGTCTCCTAGGTTGAGCTATATGTTAGATTAGTAAGTATGTCTCCTAGATTGAGCTGTATGTAAGATTAGTAAGCAAGTCTCCTAGGTTGAGATACATGTTAGATTAGTAAGTCTCCTAGGTTGAGTTATATGTTAGATTAGTAAGTATGTCTCCTAGATTGAGCTGTATGTAAGATTAGTAAGCAAGTCTCCTAGGTTGAGATACATGTTAGATTAGTAAGTCTCCTAGGTTGAGCTATATGTTAGATTAGTAAGTATGTCTCCTAGATTGAGCTGTATGTAAGATTAGTAAGCAAGTCTCCTAGGTTGAGATACATGTTAGATTAGTAAGTCTCCTAGGTTGAGCTATATGTTAGATTAGTAAGTATGTCTCCTAGATTGAGCTGTATGTAAGATTAGTAAGCAAGTCTCCTAGGTTGGGCTACATGTTAGATTAGTAAGTATGTCTCCTAGATTGAGCTTCATGTTAGATTAGTAAGCAAGTCTTCTTGGTTGGGCTACATGTTAGATTAGTAAGCAAGTCTCCTAGGTTGGGCTACATGTTAGATTAGTAAGCAAGTCTCCTAGGTTGGGCTACATGTTAGATTAGTAAGCAAGTCTCCTTGGTTGGGCTACATGTTAGATTAGTAAGCAAGTCTCCTAGGTTGGGCTACATGTTATGCTGGTTGATTGCACGTTCCCTCCGTTAACGTGTTTAGGTTCGAGCAAAATTTTGGTTATGATGGCATGTTTTGCTTTTGTCTCCCTAACTCTCATTCCCATTCTTGCTGTTCATTCGCGTAACATTCCCTACACTGAGTGCAGATCTCATGCATGGGATCCCCGTTTGCTTACTCTTATTCTGTTGTGCTGATGGCTGCTGGCTCTAGAGCGTTCTATCGAAGTATGTAATCTAATCACAATATTACACCGGTCGAACTTTGGTCCCTACAATCATAAAGCATCTAACAATGTAATGTGATACACACAAACTCTTGCTTGACAATGTCAATCGACTGGCCAACGCGTCGAATTGAACCTGTTTTGAGAGCACTTCTCTTTGTTATTCTCTATGTGTTCTTTGGTTGGCTGAATAAAAAGTTCTCCATGTCTGTTTCTCCGAACTCGAGTCCGAATGATTATAACTTTGATTACACTCTCATGCTGGCGTCCTACTCATGGACTCCTAACAAGCCTTCCTGCAGACTTGGTGCACATAATAACCTTGTTACGCGACCGTCAGCAAGTGCGGCGCACGCAGTAACTCTCTATCTCGCCCTCTTGCAGGTGGAGTTTTCGAGCGTGCCCGGGCCTTTCGGAGATGGATTGCTCGTGTCTCGTGTCCAGGGTCGGGCTGTCATTACGGCTACGCACCTGGCAAACCCCATCTTCCGTGACGTCATAATGTCAGTCTTCAACAATTCGTACCTCCTCGACGTGTCCCTCTACTCCCACGCCGGCTACACCTTCTACTTCGTCAAGGTAATTCATAACTTCTACGTTCTTTGCGTTTGCGCACGTCCATGTCTGAGTCTCCCGCGCCGGCTACACCTTCTACTTCGTCAAGGTAATTCATAACTTCTACGTTCTTTGCGTTTGCGCACGTCCATGTCTGAGTCTCCCGCGCCGGCTACACCTTCTACTTCGTCAAGGTAATTTATAACTTCTACGCTCTTTGCGTTTACACAAGTCCATGTCGGAGTTTTAAACGGCCAAAATAACTACAACAGTTAAATAGGAATGCAAAGAAATTAAATACTAGGTAAAACTTAAGAAATTTGTTAGAGCACAGCTTTGTCAGGTAGTTGGTGCACTTTGCTTAGTGGCACAACAGACTGTGACCCTCCTTAAACCACAGCTTGCGCTGGGAACCTGTTTTTTGGTCTGACTGCATTCATAAACTTACTCAGGGTCAGGTAGCCTCGCTGGATAAAATGCTGGCTCACGGACAGACGGCAGCGAGTCGTACTTAATGGAGCTTCCTCCAATTGGGGTAAAGTTACAAGCGGCGTGCCCCAAGGATCTGTGTTAGGTCCAGTTCTCTTCATAATATTCATAAACGATCTCGACAGCAACGTACTCTCGAACATTAGTAAGTTTGCAGACGATACCAAGCTAGGAGGAAAAGTGCAAACCAAAATCGAGTGCGAGCAGATTCAATCAGACTTGAACAAGATTGTTGAATGGTCAGAAAAGTGGCAAATGAAATTCAATGTCGACAAGTGTAAAGTTATGCACATTGGTCACCAAAACCCTAAACACGAATATTCAATGTCCGGAAACAAACTGATGCCCGTCACCGAAGAGAGAGATCTAGGTGTCATTATTAGTAATGACTTGAAAAGCACCAAGCAATGTAACGATG
>SDVV010004448.1:0-20185 GCA_016164225.1 Gammarus roeselii
ATATACATACTCATACATACATATAAATATACATACACATACTTACATATATACATTCATACATATACGTATATACAAACACATGCACACACATATATACATATACATACATGCATACATATATATTTACATTTATACATAGTTATATATATACCTATATATATAAATATATATATACATACATCATTACAGTGCACTTGTTCCTATGCAGAAATTCTTGAAATCCCCCTAAACAATCAGTGAGCCTAATGATAAAAACTTCTGCTCCAATAAATTAACCGCCCTGTATGATGCACCTGACACATGCATCTATGCAGAGGACCCGCAAGACAGCGTCTATAAGCGCCAGAAACCTACCACAAGCAGCACTGCCGCCAGCGGTAGCAACCGCACAATTCGAAGCAATAATCATAGCAGAGCGCCCGCACACATGTGACTAGATGGCACTCAGGCTCCTCGTGAGCCGAGCGGCAAAGCAAACGAGCCTCGGGCAAAGGACAAGAACCACACACAAATAAAACACATAAATGTGAGAAGCCTTTTGTCTAAGATAGACCATATCAAGCTAATGCTAAGAAATGAAGATATCGAAATACTCTATCTAACCGAGACATGGCTTGCACCCAACATGGACAGCAATTTTATTCAGATAGATGGGTTCGAACTGTTCAGAAATGACCGAGGTAAGAGAGGAGGCGGCACTTGCATCTACGCCAAAATTTAGTACATAACCATGACATTGAAAGCTGCTGGAAACGGAGACGAAGTTGACGATGTTTGGATTACTGTCTAAGTAAATAAAACCAAATCCTTTATCGTCGGAGCCATTTATAGGTCACTCAAAGCCAGTAACCAGTCATTCAGCTACATATAATCCAATCTCCAGCGAGCAGCTAATTTGAAAAAGAACATATACGTCTTAGAAGATTTCAACGGCAATTAATTAAAGCCAAATAAATTGGTCTCAATTATTAAAAGAATAAAACGAGAACAGCTCATTGAGGAGCCAACTAGAATCACAAAAGAAAGAAGCTCGTTGCTCGATCTGATAATCACGAACAATCAATCGTCTGTCCTCAACAGTAACGTCTGTGAATCTCTTGACGACCACCAAGAAATAAGCTGCCTGATCACTGTGCGTACAGAAAACCGGAAACCAGTCATTCGAACGTAAAGAACCAAAGAATACTACTCCCGAGACTCGTTGAAACTAGAGTTATGGAACAGAGTATCATTGCTCAGCAACATGCGTATTACGGACGATGTGAATACTCGATCGGCCGTTTTCGCAGAAACGTTCTCAGCGGCCCTCGACACAGTAGCACCAATAGTCACAAAGACACGCCCTCCAGTCAGCTGGATGACTCCTGAACCCCACCAGGAGATACAAAAGCCAAAATATTTTCAAAGGTTCCTGAAAGGTCAGGCCAATAAAAAACTGAAAAAAATAACACCGACTCATATAGCACGGATCTGACCGATGAATCGCGTGTTCTAAATGTCTTGTGAGTGTCTGCCAACTGATGAGTGAAACGCGTAAAAAAATGAATAGGCAAAGAAAACAGAGATGTGCACCTTGCTGATTTAGAAAAAAACAAACAAAAAACAATACGAAGCATACTTGGAACATCCTTGGGAACAGTGTGCCCCACAAGAAACCAAAATAAGACTTTAAATTATGAAAAACGTGCAGAAATAGCAGAATCATTAAATGAGTTTCGCTAACGTTGGGAAGCACACTAGGTGATGAACGAACAGAATAAAATTTCCTATGTGGTTCACGAAACACCGGTAATGCATAAGCTAACTCGGTTCACAGTTCCATCTCAAAATGACTCATCCACCAAGAAAGGCCAAATGTGGCCACCGAGCCCGGTAAGCAGTTTGAAAATTGTTACGCCTATTTACGCGCTTAAATAGGCGAATTCTTGTGGGAACGATGGAATAACATAACAGTACCTCAAGGACGGGTTAAAAAATATTCTGCCGTATCTCCAACTGCTCATCAACACATTCATTGCAAAAAATACCTTCCCTCAAAATAGGAAACACGCGCTAATCAAAGCTATATCCACAAAAAGGGGGAGGTAACCGACCCTTCAAATCTTAGACCCATAATCCTCCTACCAGTTACTTTAAAAATGTTGGAAAAGATTATTGCACGTCAACTTCTTGACCACCTAGATGAAGCAAACCCAATCAATGACTGTCAGTACGCATACAGACGTAAGACCTCTACTGAAGACGCGCTACTGAAAATCTCCGAACGTGTATACAAAGATACAGACGAAAACAGTTTGTCATTACTCGTACTTCGGACCTCTCCAAAGCATTTGACAGTGTAAATCACGACATTTTGCTGCAAAAACTGTTGCAGCTGAACATCCGAACACCCTGATTTGAAAGTTACCTAAGGTATCGGTCCCAGTCTGTCGTGTTAGATGGAAAGATAACCTCTTCTTCAAGACCTGTAAACTTCGAGGTGCCACAAGGATCGATTCTCGGATCTTATCTCTTCCTTCTGTTTATCAATGACTTAAACTTTGGAAACCCTCTCGACAATGCCGCCAGAAAGACATTATACGCTGACAATGTTCAACTGTTGTTCATTGGACCGGCAAACGAATTAGAAAAGCTGAAGAGGGATGCAAAAGCAGCGCTGATCCACATTAATGATTGCTATTCTTCAAATGAGTTTGAAGTTAATACATGTAAAACACATTGCATTATCCTGGGATCCAAAGCAAATACACGGAGAGTTCCCGAGAATTTTGCTGTTGATTTTGTGAGCGCAAAAAATTCCTCTTGACAACAGAGTCAAAATTCTGGGAGTGTGGCTTGATCCCAATATGACATTTGGACATCATGTTGATGAGCTCTGTTTCAAACTGAATGGTACACTCATGTTTCATGACGCACTGTACGTGCTTTGTAAGCCGCTGTCGTCAATATAACAGGACAGAACAGGGTGACAGACATGACTCTTATTGAGCGCTGGTGGGAGACGCTGTACGTGCTTTATTATCCGATGTCGTCAGAATGGTACAAGGCATCAGTCGATCTCCACGCAAAGAAGAGCTGCATTATTTTACTCGCGGATTTATTCTCTGGTGATGAGTTGAAGTAACAAGTTGTAGTGCACAGTACAGTACCCGAGTGTTGAGCGTACTCATGAAGTGCTGAATGCAGTGCTGAGTGCTGGGTCTGCCTTCGAGTGTTGAGCGTACTTCTTTAGAGCCGAGAGTACGGTCCGAGTGTTCAGTGTATTCATTGAGTGTTGAATGTTCTCTTCGAGTGGTGAATGATTGTCTAGTTTCAATGAATTGTTTGATGAAACATTTGTTTGATTTATTTGAATGTGGTCCCATTATATTGTGAGCTTACTGACTTGACTGTAGGACTCATGACACCCCATTTGGGTTACTATTTACTGTTCTAGAATACAGGTATAATTTTTCACTTTCAAAAATATCCCTGATTACATCAATGTTTCACAAACATTATCTATTCACAAAAAGAAAATAAAATAAAGGCGAAGGCATTATAAAATCCTTTTATGCGTTTCACACAGATCTCATAATCTTCACAGTGGAGCACTAATTTCTACCCTTCCCGTGGCTCGACCCTCCATGATTGGCTGCCTTCACCAGGAGCTCCTGCTTCTGCTATCAAAGGAATCACAACAAAGAGTAATTGGCCTGGTAATGCTACATTAGGCTGCCTAATATTGGTCTAGCGTGGGGTGCTGTCGACGAAAAGGGCTTTTGGCGGTCAAAAAGGCAAGAAAATATTTATATTGCCATAAAGGCTTTTTGATGTCTTAGCTCATTGAGAATTCTCTTCCATTGCTCAAAGCTGAATGTAGTCTAAGGAGAGTGGAAATTTGCCACTCTATCTTTCTGGTGCAGAGTTCTCTTTCCACCGCACATTTAGCATTGTCTACCAAATTAGTATAAAGAGGTACTACACGTTCTGTCAATGGGGGTCACTTTGTGACTTTAGACCTGCCACCGCATTTTTCAGCATATGTTTCAGCACATTATTCCTTCGCAGATTGCAGGTCCCAGTTTGTATATTTTGCAATATGGCATGTAATCCGTTTACATTGGAACGTTAGTGGAGTTTTCATTCCGAACAGCATATTCCATCTTACATCCTTTGTTGGCAGCTGGCTCACTGCCATTCGAGTATTCAGAGGACAGCAGTACACCGACCAACCTAGCGTTTAGCAGGGTGCAAGATGAAAATTACCACCTGTGAGGGTTAAGCTACCTCCTCCATAACTGAACTCGTTACTCTGAGTGACCATAGAAACATTTCAATGTTTTTAGTTACCAAAGAGGCGATGAAACAGGAACACCCTGAAAACTTTAATCTAAATTTGATCTCTTTTGACACTGCCACAGCTGCCGGAATTATTATGTTCGAGTTGTATTTATCTGGCGTAGTTCTCGTCGAGGAGCATTCAAATGATCCGTCCTCTTGACTGAGGGAGTGACTCCAGAGCTGCACTATAGTCCTTGTCGAGCTAAGATATGGACCTTAATAAACTATAGGAGGTGAGGACAGCTGTGGCCAGTATGGGGTGAAAATAAGATTAGTATGATCGTGCAGTCTCCCGACAAGGCATCTTCAACCGCCCTGCCATTAGAGAGGTTCTTCCTACTGTACCTTGGAACACAAAAAATAATTCTCATCCTTGTAAGCTTGAGCGTTTGATTCATAGGAATCCCAAACCTGTATTATCCTTTAGTTCGGCTACAATGATCTTCATCGTCGTATAGCGAGTTGATTTCAAAGTGACCACGGGAAACTCATTGGGGTAAGATGTTTGAGCGTCTTCCGAGAGAAATGAGATGCAAACAAGTTGTTATAACAACTTCCGATAGAACCAAGATGTAATACCATCCTAATATTGAATTAAGTTATTATGATACCTACCTATAGAGAGCTATGAACTTATACCATCTTACTAGAAAAGTGAGATGTTATAGCATCCTCCGATAGTGCCAAGATGTTGAGACACCACCGTCGTGCTATGAACACATAGTCCGTTCTTCCTCGTTGAGCGAGAAATCACGTGATGACAAAATCTTTGTGACAAATTAAGAAATAATAAGTTAGGCTTGAATATTATTGTGCAATGAATACTATATACCTAGTACCAGTAAAGAAGAAAGAGATCCCCGACAGTCTGTCTCTAACCAACGTCTCGGTAGGACGCGTGTCATGCGCTCCCCCTATTAGTAGGGTATTAAGTGCTGAAGAAAAGCTGTACAACAAATTATAAAATAATCAGTTCAGCGAAAGTATAAATGAACGGTAAATGCAAGGTACCAAGTAACAGGAACAAAATTAAAGATCCCCGAATCAATTAATTTTTTCTCAAAAACACTGGCCTCAGTTATAAATTGTATAACCACGAACATGTTCATGGCAATCTAGTTCGCTTCACCTGAACATGAAACAGTGCGACTGAATTGATTTGATAGATGATAGTGATCAGTGACAATGCTAAAATAAATTAACATGATATACAATGTAAGCCGTGGAAACTAAGATGCCCTCGTGACGGCGGAGTAAGAATACTACTACAGTAACTCTTCACGTGTCCGAAGAGATGACTAATAGGGGCCTCTCCGAACCCTAGTTTTGGGTGGCTAAATGTGCGAGGTTGTAGTACGAATGAAGAATAGAGAGAGATTGATGAGATGTTTGTAAGGAGGAAGTGTTTTGTTTTGACGCTCTGTGAGACGAAGTTGAGAGGTAGGGGTGAATTGATTTTGGTGTGGTAAGGGAAACGGAGTCGGGCGTGGAGGAAGATTATGCACGACTACTTCATGTGTTGCCACTGAGGGATCAGTTGGCTAATATCTTTACGAAGGGGAAGCAAGTGTCCTTGAGATTGATGTGGGTGAAGGTTGAGATAGGTTTAGAATGATGGGCGTTTGTGAGTGCTTACGGAACAGGTAGCGAGAGGAGTGAGAAAGAGAGAGGTCAGTTTTAGATTCGTCTGAGGAAGTGTATTTAGAGTTTTGGAAATCAATATAGGGTGATGGTTCTGGAGGACCTAATCACGACAGTTGGAGATGTAGTGAAAAATATTGTTGTAGTCAAGTATGGCTTTCCTGTTAGAGATGACGGTGGAGAAAACTTGATAGGGCTGTGCATGGTGGGGAAAAGCGTCTTCACGAAGCGAGATATCCACAGGGATACAAAGATACAGATGGTCCCTGGTGCAGTAATGGATAGAGCATGGGTGGATTTTGTGTTGATTTCGAGGAGATTGGTGTGGGAGCTGTAGAATATGCGAGTGTTGAGAGGGGATGGTGGAGGAATATCTGATTGTCTACTGGTGGAAGAATGATTTAGAGTGGAGCAGATGGGGAAGAGGAACATAAGAGTGCGATGAAGAAGAGAGGTAATAAAGGTGAGTGAACAGAATGTGGCAAGCATAGATATCTGATGATCTTAGTGCACAATAGCCGATTTCATTTTGATCAGATAGCTGACAAGAGAACTCGCCTTGAGAGCTGAGGATTTAAAGTAAATGTTGGATGATGAATATGACTATGTGAGAGAGCAAGGCCTGGGGAATCTTAAAGAAGACTAAGATACGTTTAGAGATGCGTTCTTGAGGCGTGCAAAAAAATGGGCGGCGAGCTCTATGTAGACGGGTGTAGAAAGATGGGCTGCGAGTGGTGGAACGATGAAGTTAAAATAGCGTTGGTGCAGAAGAGGGAAGCTTTTGAGAAGTGGCTTAAGGCGAGGTCGGATGTGGTCAATGACATCTAAAGAGAGAAGAGAACCGAGGTGAAGCGTGTGGCCAGGAGGGCAATGATGAATGCTGATGAAAGGTACAGTAGAGGGTTGTCCGAGAATTTTGAGGAGAACAAACAGATTCTCTGAAAAGAGGTGAAGAGGGTGAGGAAAGGGGAAACGGGTAAGCAGGGGGTGGTAAAATATGTGAGCACGGTTGTTGTTGGAGAGTGATAATGTATACGAAACAGGTGGGCTAAGTATTGGATAAGTTATTGGATGCGAAGGATGTCAGAGAGGCTGGCATTGTTGCTGAGAGTGACGATGCACGGATGCCGGTTTTGAAAACGAGAATTGACGGACATTACTGAAGAAGAGGTACAGGAGGCTGTAGTGGCGGTGAAAGCAAGAAAGCCCCGGTTTGAACAGTGATTTGACTGACTGCCTAAGGAGGGGTGGAGTAACGGTTGGCGAATTGTTGGTGAGGCTATCAAATTTGTGTTTTATGTCGGAAATGGAGCAGTGCTTGCACTGTCTCTCTGTATAAACGCAGATGTGATAAAAAATAAATACAGCAACTCAAGAGGTATCCGTTTGTTGTGTGTGATGGGTATGTTGCACGAAAGAGTGTAACTAAGAAGGATTAGAGATAATAATGGTGGTGCAATTGGCGAGAGACAGTGTGGGTGTACGAGAGGTAGAGGGTTACTATCAGATTTTTGCATTGAGACATGTCAGTGAGAAGTACTCTGCGAAGGGAAAGCATGTGACCTGGAAATTTTCATGAAACAAGGAAAAGCCAACGATAGGGTCGGCAGGAAGGTGTTGTGAAAAATGTTGCGTTTGTATGGAGTGGGCGAAAATTTGTCAAGAGCTGTCCAGAATATCTACATTGGCAGGAGCACGTCTCAGAGTCGGAATTATGGTGAGAGTTAATTTCCTGTGAAAGTAGGACTGTGACAAGGTTGCGTTATGTCTCTCTGGCTGCTTAATCCGAACATGGATGAGGGGGCCTGAAATATGAACGGGAGTGTATTGGGTCAATTCGTAAAGTTGTTAGGAGCAAATGGGCAAAGTTGGCAGTTGAGTCAATAGCTGTTTGCGGATGATACGGCTGTTGTGAAAGATTTGGAGAAGTTGTTTAGGCTAGTGTCGGAGTTTGGTAGAGGCTTAGGAGAGGAGGACGCTACAAGTTATTATGGGTTAGATGAGAGTAATAAGATGTTCGAGGAATGTTAATGCGAGCAGAATCAGTGTAGTAACTGGGCTCTCGAGCGTGGAAAATTGAGTTCTAGAGTGAAGGAAGGGTGTGAAGTGTTGGGTGTAATGAAGAATGAAATGAGATGTAGGACATTAGGTATGGAAGTTGATTGAGGGTTAATTTACCAGATTCAACTCTACGAGGCTGAGACGTGGGGAAGGGGTGAAGAATGACGTAAGGGAGAAGGTTGAATGACTTTGAGATATTATTTGAGAGGTATGATCCTTAATGACGATATTCAAATCAGAACGGATGGTGAGGAAGTTAGAGGACAGGGTAGACTAGCGTGTACTGAGGTGTTTTGGGCAAATGGTGAGGATGGAAGATAGGAGATTGTGGAAAAGGGTGATGATTGTGGAGGTGAGTGGATGAAGGTCTAAAGGTAAACCGAAGTTTGAGTAGAACAACGAGGAGCAGGCATTGGTTAGAGGGTTCCGCTTTGAGATTGCGTGAGAGCGAACAATGAAGAGGTGTGAGGGGAAAATAGTCGTGAATGGATGAGTTCTGACGAGGCCCTGATGCGTGATCCAGCCCTTGGCGTCTCATTGAGAAGCGGGACGGGCGTCGGTGAGTGAGGGTCCGGCTATTATGATTCATCAGGAGTAAACAGCTGTATGCTGTCTGGTGGATTAGGTCTAGCGTCTGCATCTGTTTCTGGTAATCTTAGTGCACAATAGCCGATTGCATTTTGATCAGGTAGCCGACAAGAGAACTTGCCTTCAGACTAATTTGGACTAACTGGACTGATAAGAGTAGAACAACCCCCCGAGATGGTCTGCTCTTCGTCAGACCACCAGAATTTTTCAAATCATTAGGACAAGCTAGATAAAAAAAACAAGACTAAAAAGCCAGCGGACATTTCCAACAAGCTTCCAAATGCTTCAGTGGATCCTCCATATGCTTCTGGAGAAGTGTGTTGAGCGTATCACCGGCACGTGTAGGAGAGCCCAACAGAAGGAAGTCCCATCTCACAGCCTAAAAATCCCACGGCCTACCCCTCGAGCCGAAGCCCAGCCTACTTCCGACCATGTCAACACCCTCAATTGTTTTACACTCTTACTACACCTGTCATCGTTACAACAAACACCCCTCTAACACTCCAGAAAGGTCTCAACTGGCCGGCCTATATTTTTCGTCAAACAACACTCCAGTGTGCCCACGCTTCTCCACCGCCCCAGCAATTGTCAAAGCACATTGATGAGATTATACGAACGTTTGCCTCTCACCACTACCGAAAAGTTGAAAATTACAACAACAAACCAGGGATAATTGTAGATCAAAAGGCAACAAGTGGCAATATGACCGGTGGCTGGAGGCGTATAATTGCAAGGCTAACGGCATGCCAGAGCCCGGAGCACATTGGGAAATGAACTGAGAACCCGCACACAAAATAATAACCTTCCACTGCAAACTACCTTCAGGGTTCACATGAAGAGCTGACATCAGGTTGCCTTTCAATAGATGATAGCAATGTCAAGCAAGAAAACAAAATGTTCAAAAACGGAAGGCAAATTAGAATGTGCTCTGACGTCTCGGTGCCACAGTTCAAAAAGACGGCGCACAAGAAATAAGCAGACAACAGACCTGTGAACTGACTGCGTACAAGAAACAAGCGGAACCAGATAGCAGAAAAACCAATAATTGGGCTGAACAAATAAAGAAAGAGTTAAAACGGTAGTTAGGAACGCACGGTTTCTGTTGCCTCAAAAGCATCTTTTCGAAGCTATAGTGAAAACAAATGAATATGACATCATTGGAATCAAAGAGTCATACCTGGACATGAATGACCGAAATAGCCCAGCGGAAATACACCTCCATGTTAGGGGTAGGATCAGTGGTTTACAGCAACGATAGCCTTCGTCTACTACTTTGCAGAACTACAGCAGCAATAACATATGAGACGATCAATGAAGATATTATCCAAACTGTAGGGATAACGCTGAATAATTGTATCGTATAATATTGTGGACCAGGGCCGGGCTGGAGAGTTCCTACTGGTAATACTTCAAAAGAGAATTTGTAGCGCAATCAGCCTGGCCTAGATGAGGTACACATCATTTATGGGCTGCCGGCCGCTGGAGGTGGTGACGGAGGCTCGTGTTACTCTTTTGGCGGCAATAGTACAGCCGTCACATCCTCTTGGTTCGAGGGTGGATTTGTCTACCAGTGTTTGTCGAGGTAGTTTTTAAAGGTGTTGACGTTAATACTATTAACCAAACCATGTGGTAGGCGGTTCCAAATTATTTGTATCTTGATTGGATTTTTTTAGGTAACTGAGTTTCTGAATGGTATTAGCTTCAGTTGTTGTCCAGTATTTTCATTCTTTGGGTTAAAATCTCGCCCGAGGACGTGGTGTTAGGGTGGTGCGACTTGCCAACGACATCAAAATTAAACAATATATGAAAGGGGCAACCAGAGGGTCTATCTTATTAGAACTTGTATTATCTGCTGGAGATGAATTTATAAATCTGGTAGCAATAAGAAGTGGTAATCGCAATACATAAAACAGATACAGACACCAGGTCAAATGCTTGAGGAAGAAGGGGGGTGTCCGACGGCAAAGCGAGCCTCCCACTCCTCTCGTACACTCACAATCAGAGAAACTTGGTCTTTTGGCGCTATACGATCCGACTGGGAGACCCCGCAACGCACACTCTGGGTAAGGAGTGCGGTCCGAAGTCAGTGTCAGCAGCAAGGCCTATCAGTAAAACTGTTTATATTTGCCGCATCACAGTGACCTGGAACCTTCCACCCACGATCATCCCGTTTCTCAACGCAACACCAAGGGCGGGAAGGCACATCATGGCAGTGTCAAAACTCGTAAATTCACAACCATTCTCCACGCAAGTCTATATATTGTCTGCTCTCTCGCCACCTGCACATCTTCTTCCTAACGCCTGCTTCACGCCATCCATCCACCCAAACTTCGGTGTACCTCCAGGCCTACGTTCACTTATTTTCGCCTTCATCACCTATCCACCCTATCTCACACCAATCATCCTCACCATGTGCCTTAGCCATCTCAGAACACGTGAATCTACTCTGTACTCTAACTTCTTCACCATCCTCGTTCTAAGTCGAATTACGCCGTTATTGATCCTGTCTCTCAGCGAAACTCCAGCCAAGCCCTTCAAACATTTAATCCCGCAAACATTCAACCTACTACTCTCTTCTGCTCTCACCCCCCTAGGTATCAGCTCCGTATAGCACAGTTAGGACTACTACGCCCTTATTCAATCTTCTCATTGATCACACCACAATAAAATTTCAAATCGATGCACATCGAACAATGCGAGAATCATCAAAATACAACTATCATTTCTGACGCGTCAATTTTCAAGGTTTACCAAATGTGATCGAAAGCGTAGACTTAAAGCTCCATTAAAAAAAAATGACCGCAGAGGAATGATTTGTGGTATTCAGGGGCATGGCAGCACTATCAAGCAACGCATTCCAAAGTGGATAATGCTAATAATTAATCTCTCTGGACTGAACAACGAAGTTGAAGAAGCCATTGCATAAAGTTCACTTAACTAATCCCACACAAGAACCCCAACGAGCACAAAGAGAAATAAGGAGACTAGACTAGAATAAACTGGCATAATCCGAAAGCGTTCAATGTATATGAGAATGAGAGACGGGTTATTCGCGATAGCATTGGCCCTCTACCAAATAGTGGAGGTGCTCTAATCTTCCGACACGGGACATCAAATGTCGCATACACACAAAGATTATTTTGTAACCGTTTCTACAAATCAGGATACGATCAACATCCTAGAAGACGAATAGCACAAAGAACTGCAGCCGTTGGAGAATGTTGTTTTGCAGTGTGATGGAAGTACAGAATCAACTCAGCAAATTAAACATCTACAAATATATAGGTTTGCCATCGTGAATATTGAAAAATCTACCCGAATTCATTAACATCCACTTGCAGACTTATGAGAACTGGAAGACTTCCAGTTGTTCGTACAACTCACTCCCAGCCAAGGAGAAAGTCCATGGGCTAGAGTTTCACCTGGAAGCTTCAAGCCCTTCTTCATCATTAACTAAAAACATGACCTCGATAGCGGCGTTATCCAAATTCGTCGATGACACCAACTTCGGTCACAGAGCGACCTGCAAGCAGGACCACATACCTATTGAAACTGACCTAACAAAGTAGCCGACTGGACCGGCAAGGGACAATTGAACTTCAGTGCTAAGTTATGTGCATGGTCATTGAAACTACAATTAAAAGTCCGACAACTTTATGTTGGAACAGCATCTGACTGAAATAAACCTACGACGAGATTTTGGAATAATAATAATCAATCAACTCAGGTGGAAAGACAAGTGGATGCTAGCTACAAGAAATGCAATGATGTTCTGGACTTTATATCCATAAATTTTCTTTATAAGCGCCAGGACATCATGCTTCCCATGTATAGTTCACTCGTAAGTTTCCATGCTAAATTTGCAATCCAATTCTGGTCCTCTCACCCAATAGGGATTATCAAAAAGATTTTACTAATTGAAAACCGAGCAGCACAAATGATCTCAAAACTAAGAACCAGACATACCACCAACGACTTGACCAGCTGAAACTGATATCATTGAAAAGTAGACGACTTATGGGTCAGCTCATAGATTATAAACTCAATCAAAGCCAGCCCTGAAGGGCTCCTTGATAGGGACTATGCTCAAAAAATTGAAACACTAGACAAAAAAAACATCAGATGCAACCCTTCGGGACATAAGTTGTCGATAATTTATCTCCCGTCTAGAAGCCAAAAATCGGGAACCGTTTACCACAGATGTGGCAAATAGAAACCACATCAAACCCCTCATGAACCGCCTCGATAAGCTCAGGGAGACCAATTCAGTGCCCTACTGAGTAAGAACGGTGGGGACACAGTCGCCGCAGAATGAGGCAACTTTCGTTAGAACTTTGCAGAGGCTCGCAGCCTAAAACTAGGCAGCCAGAGAACTAAGACGTTACATCATATTCCCAGGTTTAAAGATGTTAAAATGTTTTCCCAGAGAATAAAAATGTTTTAACATATACCTAGAGAAATTAATCTTATAAGTCTTATTAGCAAACGAAGATGCTACAACATATAAAGAAACAAATGTTAGAACATCTTCCCAAAGAACTAATATGTTATAGCATCTGTTCAGAGCCCCGGGTGTTATAATATCTTTCCAGAGTACCAAAATGTTACATATAAAGTCTTCCCGAGAAGCATTCAGTTCAATACCATCTCGCTCCAGGACGCAGATAATTTATAGCGAGCCCTGACAGACTGCTAGCTGGAGCTGCAGTGCCTTTGAGGAACCTCATTTCGGAGCAGCTCAGACTAACACACGCAGTAAGCTGAGTCTGGGCATTGATGGAGGGAAGTAGCAGAGCCGCTCCTGTACTCCACTGCTCAGAAGCCTAAGCGAGACTTCTTTCTTCAAGCTTTTCAATATTGATGATTCTATTTTCCCTACTCGATTTATCTTTCTAAAAGGGTATAGTTGTTCAAGTCTTCAACTATTATAATTGTATTATATTTAAAAAGTGTTGTAATTAACTTCAAACGGCTTAGCAGGAGACACGTATTTATTTTTAGTTGTTGATGTTCGTTTTGAGCTACCACCGTTTCGCGTTCACCATGTCCAAAATTATCACATCTACCAATGACGAAATAATGACGTTTATATTCCACCTAATGAATAAACTTTTGAAACAAAATTTCATCATAATGGTTAGCAGATACCAATAAGCGTCAACACTACTGATCGACTATAAATCCATACAGGGCTCTTCTTGTTAGATGTCATTCCCTACATGGCTTTTCTTCTGTAATATCATTACTTAAATAACATTTTCTACTTGGATATAATTCGTTTATGGCCTTTCTCTTTGGCATTTAGGGCATTTAGGGTGAGGCTTCTATGTATGTCTGGAGTTTGCTCCATGAAGTACGAAACGGCGGCCCACTGGAAATAACCTGTGAGACTGGGACGAAATCGATTTGAAAGTTT
The DNA here is from genome assembly GCA_016164225.1 of Gammarus roeselii. NCBI lineage: Eukaryota > Metazoa > Arthropoda > Malacostraca > Amphipoda > Gammaridae > Gammarus > Gammarus roeselii. The sequence continues at coordinate 14,033 of SDVV010004448.1, forward strand.
GATAGTATATTTGATAGTGAAGTTAATATTAGAGAATGTGTTATATTGATAATGAAGTTTATGTGTTTTATTTAGGAACTTAAAGCCCGTTGCTGGATGACGGAAATAAATGATTCAATAATAATACTAATAATGGAGAGATCTGGAAACTGAGAATGTGTTTCTGGCGGGCCACTCCTTAAGGAATGGACTAAACCTTCTACAATTGGTCACTCAGGAGCACCTTCACATCAACCGTGAAGACTCGGTCACTCAGGAGAGCCTTCACATCAACCGTGAAGACTTGGTCACTCAGGAGCACCTTCACATCAACAGTGAAGACTCTGTCACTCAGGAGCGCCTTCACATCAACCGTGAAGACTCGGTCACTCAGTATCGCCTTCACGTCAACCGTGAAGACTCTGTCACTCAGGAGCGCCTTCATATCAACCGTGAAGACTCGGTCACTCAGGATCGCCTTCACGTCAACCGTGAAGACTCTGTTCCTCAGGAGCGCCTTCATATCAACCGTGTAGACTCTGTCACTCAGGAGCGCCTTCACATCAACCGTGAAGACTCGGTCACTCAGGATCACCTTCACGTCAACCGTGAAGACTCTGTTCCTCAGGAGCGCCTTCACATCAACCGTGAATACTCGGTCACCCAGGAGAGCCTTCACATCAACCGTGAAGACTCGATCACTCAGGAGCGCCTTCACATCAACCGTGAAGACTCAATCACTCAGGAGCGCCTTCACATCAACCGTGAAGACTCGGTCACTCAGGAGAGCCTTCACATCAACCGTGAAGACTTGGTCACTCAGTAGCGCCTTCACATCAACCGTAAAGACTCGGTCAATCAGGAGCGCCTTCACATCAACCGTGAAGATTCTGTCACTCAGGAGCGCCTTCACATCAACTGTGAAGACTCGGTCACTCAGGAGCGCCTTCACATCAACCGTGTAGACTCAGTCACTCAGGTGTTCCCTCACATCAACCGTGAAGACTCTGTCACTCAGGAGCGCCTTCACATCAACCATGTAGACTCAGTCACTCAGGTGCTCCCTCACATCAACCGTGAAGACTCTGTCACTCAGGAGCGCCTACACATCAACCGTGTAGACTCAGTCACTCATGTGCTCCCTCACATCAACCGTGAAGACTCTGTCACTCAGGAGCACCCTCACATCAACCGTGAAGACGCTGTCACTCAGGAGCGCCTTCACATCAACCGTGTAGACTCAGTCACTCAGGTGTTCCCTCACATCAACCGTGAAGACTCAGTCACTCAGGAGCACCCTCACATCAACCGTGAAGACTCTGTCACTCAGGAGCGCCTTCACATCAACCGTGTAGACTCAGTCACTCAGGTGCTCCCTCCCATCAACCGTGAAGACTCTGTCACTCAGGAACGCCTTCACATCAACCGTGTAGACTCTGTCACTCAGGAGCGCCCTCACATCAACCGGGGAGCTTCACGTGCATGTTCTAAACGAATATACTACGCTGCCCATAATCCATACAGAATTTACTTTGTTGAACCATTCCTTCAGAGCTGGCAGCTCTGCTCCTAAAACCCTTCTACGATAACTTTTTTGGCTTCAATCCTTGCAGAGTTTGCTAGAATGTTTTACCCGCTAAAATTATAACTCTGTGTTTCACATCCGTACAGGACTCACGTTGCGTTGCCAAATGCCTACAGAGTTTACACCATTGGCCGTGTTCCACTAATCGTACTGCCACTATCAACATCTACCAAGCTAATTGCACTGCTCTTAATGATCAGTGATCAGTTCATAGTGACCTTAACCTCCACAGAACTCGCCGTAATGACAATCATATTTGCTGATTAATAACCTGACTTTATCAGGCTCGTTATTGTCTGGCATCATCTGTGAGCTTTGGAGGAGACCAATCAGCACACACCATCGCCAAACAGAGTTGAGCCAACGGAGCCTACCCCTTCTCCTCATCTCGAACTGGATCAACTAAGCCTCGCTCGATGAGGTCTGGAATGCAAACCTAAGTTCTAGGACTCTCACTTAGTCTGCTTTAGACTCCGTCATCGATTTAATCAATCTTCGTTGATCTTCTCCGCACAATGAAGTCTATGTCCCCCTGTATGGCATCCAAACAGCAGTCACTGGCGCTAATTAATTTATATTGGGATTCTGAGAAGTGAGAGATTATGAGCATTAATTAAACAGCATAATTTTGGATGAAAGACAAGAGATTATTTAATTATCGGACAATTTATTTATCTGTTATTGAGAACGTGTATATGATTTTATTGCGTTCTATTTCCTCATTAGATGCATTCAGCACAATAGCGAGGCACAACACAAATGATCGAATATGAACGTTAAATCTCTATTTGAAAAAGAACCGTGCTCTTCTATCCGTCTGTCCTATGTTCGAGCACTATTTAAGTGATAAGGTAGGCAATATTAGCAGGGCTGAGTCAGAATTGGAGAAAATACTCTAGTTTAAGCAGACAATTTATAGTATCACAAATGCAAAGCAATAGGCCATGGAGGACATTGTGAGACTCCTATATGTATGTCCAAGACGGCAAATAATGATCGTATCAGAGACTTTTAAATGAGAAGGAATAGGCTTGCTTCACTGCACTGGCGGGAGTTAGTGTCACTGACGGGGAGGGAGAGTTGAGGATGGAATTAGACCCATCATTGGATTTATTCTGAGAACGTGCATTTTTACCGTCAGCAAAGCGACGGGGACCTGTCCTCTTTTATAACAACAAAGGAGGCCCCATGCATTGTTAATCTTGGCAAAATATTCCTTAATATGGGGCAATAGTTGAAGTGGGCTGTTTATGATTAAAAACTGCTTTGTTCGGCAGACACTGCGAATCTTACCCTATTTGCTCCCCTATTTTCTATTCCAGTTTGCATAACCTGTATCCTAATTATAAAGCTATTGATATATACTGATCAGTATTTGACACCCCACGACGGAGCATAACGCACCCCGTCATAATGACGACATTTAGCTTATTAGATTCTTACCTGTCTGTTTCCTCCACTCCCTCAATCTGTTTTGATCAATAACTCGACCTGCTTTGATCCATCACTCGACCTACTTTGATCAATCACTCAACCTGCTTTGATTGATCACTCAACCTGCTTCGATCAATCACTCAACCTGCTTTGATTAATCTCTCAACCTGCTTCGATCAATCACTCAATCACTCAATCTGCTTTGATCAACCCCTCAACCTGCTTTGATCAATCACGCAACCTGCTCTGATCAGTCATTCAACCTGCTTTGATCAATCACTCAAGCTGCTTTGATCAATCACTCAACCTGCTTTGATCAATCACTCAACCTGCTTGGTTCAATCACTCGACCTGCTTTGATCAATCACTCAACCTGCTCTGATCGATCACTCAATCTGCTTTGATCAATCACTCAACCTGCTTTGATGAATCACTCAACCTGCTTTGATCCACCACTCGACCTGCTTTAATTAATCACTAAACCTGCTTTAATCAGTCGCTTGACCTGCTTTGATCAATCACTCAACCTGCTTTGATCAATCACTCAACCTGCTTTGATTAATCACTCAATATGCTTCGATCAATCACTCAACCTGCTTTGATCAATCACTCGACCTACTATGATCAATCACTCAACCTGCTATGATCAATCACTCAACCTGCTATCCATCCATTCCATGCACCGCATAGTGACATGGAATATTGTATCTCGACTACAGAATGTCTTTTGTAATATACATTTTCAAATTTCCAGTTGCAGTCTAATAATTAACTGCATTCCTACATACAAATAATTTTTTTCCATTGAAGAGCTTTGCATGGCGTTGTGTTGAGAGAGCCGTTCATGCGGCCCGTGCATTTATCACTAAAATTCCAATTATGCAATATATTTGGTACCAGAAATTAGTTCTCGACTAGGAAGACGGATCAATTGAACCGTCTTAATAGAATCTATGTATAATATTCTCAGCCCGAACCAAATACTCCCCCGAGTTGACTCCTTTCTTCTCCGGCAGTGCTTGCCTCTCATGCCATTATTTGTATGCGTCAGACTAGCGCCTTTCTTCTGCCCTTGACACGTTTTTCTGGCGACAGCGAGGCCTTTTATACCCTTCAAGACCCAAGCATCGTCCAAACACTTGCTGACGGGGACACGATAGGCTGGAGAAGGAGGCTGGTAAGTGGACGTGCTGGAGCTTGTTGGAGCAAAGCGGAGGAGGAGCCACTTGGTGGAGGCAAACAGGATTGGCGAGCAGCCGATGAGTGGACTGGAAATTGCGTGGTTGTGTTTTGATTGGATGATTTGCAACATTTCGACGCTATCATATTGCTCTGCTTGACAAAAAATAATTCATTTCTATCTATCACAAACAGTCTAACAGGCTTGACAACCATACGGTGTAACATCTCATAGCGCAGTCATGTTGCTCTGCTGTACAAAACTTAGGTACAGTTATATCTATCATCACGAACTGACCCATCAAACTAAAGCATTTCAGCGCAGTCATGTTGCTCTGCTTACAAGAATTGGAGGCAAATTTATCCAGGATCACGAACTGACCCTCCAAACATCAACCTCAGCAATCATACACAGCAAACGCACCAGTTTGATTGTCCAGAAATTGTGTATACACGACTTCATGTTCAGAGATTGTGTATACACGACTTGCGTATACACGACTTCAGCAGCTGTCCATCTCAACAGTGTTGCCTTATTGTACGTATGCTTGCAACCATCGTCTACTATTTCATCCAATATCACAAACGGCCAAGTGGAGTACATTACAAACATTTCAGTTCAACCTGGTCGATGTTTTGTACAACTATATTGAAGCATTTTACCCAACATTACAACCGAGCCGGACGAGGTTTAGTGACAACATTCCACATCAACATTTTCAATTCTTTGCACACCATTGCCGTGCCCCATAGCGATGCTCTATCATTTGAGAAGGCCTACATAATGTTGGAGAAGACCGTTCGATTGGCCAACTCCGCCCCCGTTGGCAAGATGGTCAATTTGCGAAATAGATCCTAGAAAGTTTCCTGATTTGGTCTCTGAACAAAATGGAGTGCCGAGTCAGGGGCATTTGGGGGAAACAGCCAAAAAACCTGAGTTATGTCCACCAATAAGGCTGCTGCCGACATGCGTGAAGTTATACAAGACTTGGCAAGAGTTAATTGTCCTATAAACAATGCCACCGATAAGGCTGCTGCTGACATGCATGAAGTTATACAAGACATGACAGGAGTTAATAGGCCTATAAGCAATGCCACCAATAAGTCTGCTGCTGACATGCGTGAAGTCATACAAGACTTGGCAAGAGTTAATTGGCCTATAAACAATGCCACCGATAAGGCTGCTGCTGACATGCGCGAAGTTATACAAGACTTGGCAGGAGTTATTTGGCCTATAAGCAATGCCACCAATAAGGCTGCTGCTGACATGCGTGAAGTTATACAAGACTTGACAAGAGCTAATTGGCCTATAAGCAATGCCACCAATAAGGCTGCTGCTGATATGCGTGAAGTTATACAAGACTTGGCAAGAGTTATTTGGCCTATAAGCAATGCCACCAATAAGGCTGCTGCTGACATGCGCGAAGTTATACAAGACTTGGCAGGAGTTATTTGGCCTATAAGCAAAGCCACCAATAAGGCTGCTGCTGACATGCGTGAAGTTATACAAGACTTGACAAGAGCTAATTGGCCTATAAGCAATGCCACCAACAAGGCTGCTGCTGACATGCGTGAAGTTATACAAGACTTGGCAGGAGTTATTTGGCCTATAAGCAATGCCACCAATAAGGCTGCTGCTGACATGCGTGAAGTTATACAAGACTTGACAAGAGCTAATTGGCCTATAAGCAATGCCACCAATAAGGCTGCTGCTGATATGCGTGAAGTTATACAAGACTTGGCAAGAGTTATTTGGCCTATAAGCAATGCCACCAATAAGGCTGCTGCTGACATGCGCGAAGTTATACAAGACTTGGCAGGAGTTATTTGGCCTATAAGCAAAGCCACCAATAAGGCTGCTGCTGACATGCGTGAAGTTATACAAGACTTGACAAGAGCTAATTGGCCTATAAGCAATGCCACCAACAAGGCTGCTGCTGACATGCGTGAAGTTATACAAGACTTGGCAGGAGTTA
>SDVV010004449.1:0-20183 GCA_016164225.1 Gammarus roeselii
TATGTATATATATGTTTACACACATATATGGCATCTTCATAATGAATAAAATTCATCGGAGAAATGTTCTAGAAAGTAGCTAATACTAATTCACTGGGAGGCACGTTTGCTTGCAGGACCAGACGGAAATAAGGCGTAAACATATCAGTAATGAACACACTTAATCATTGTTGGGCAGTTCCGTCGGTACAAAAAATCGGAGGTACTAGAGGAGTGAGTTTGTTAGTAAGGGATCGCTACCGAAATAACTTTTTTTGCCACTGCCGTAAGTGTTACTGCCAATCGTTTAGTTTTTTGAGCAGAAGCGTTATCCAGAACTTTTGTAGAAAGAGTGAATTTTAACTTTAATCAATTCATAAGAAAATCCGTATGTGACCTAAATTGTGCATTTTCAGTCACGTAATACTTGATTAGACCGCACAATCTGTTCAAGTTATACGAATGCTCAACGTGAGAATCTTTTGAAACGTTCAGTAAAATTTCATAAGTTTTTCATTCAGTTTCTTCAATTAATAGATTCACGATGAAATATGATTGAATTCCAAAATTAGTAGCTAAATTTAATGAAGTATTTTAATATCTTACTCCGTATTATTCAAGTCCTAACTTTAGATAACAACTCCCCTACAACAACAATATAATCAACATGTTGAAACTGCTATAACATGATATAAAACGTTATTGATACTTTTATTTACCCCTCCCTATTAACTACTATTGGGTATTTGAGATGATTTTGATTTCTATAGTTGCGAGGACGCTATTTTTGGGCCCCTGGGTCTTGGTCGTTCCAATATATCGCCGATGGTAATCAGGCAATAATTGAATGGGTTGTAAAGCATCTTTCTCTTTGTGGAATGTAGCCGCCACAACTTTCTTCCAAGTGTTTCGGTGTTGTTTTTGCCCTGGTAAGCGCTTCCATCAGTTCCTGAAAGATGCTGAGTAAGCGACGGCACCTTTCATTGGACCGCTACAAGTCACAACGCTCGGCTGCTCCTCAATGGCAAGCAGAGGAAAGGTTGAGACCTGGTGTATAGTAAGTCTCTCTATGGTGCACGAGGAGTAAAACACGGTCGTGAACTAGATAACAATATTAACATTTATCATATGCAAACGGATATAAATAGTTGACAGTGATGATCTTACGATGTAATTATTTATCCGTCCAGGAATATGTAACATTATGGGCAGTGGTACAAGGAAACCACACTATGTTATGATCAGCCTCCGCTAGCACATATATTTGGAAATATTGCTAACGGAACATTACAACAAAGAGCTGCGTTGTGTATGCCCGATAAACTGTAGGTGTTAGACCTGTTAACTCTAGCTTAAGTTACACGAAGAAATCCCTTGCCTTGCATATTTTTTGGTTCCTCTCCAAAAGCAGGTGGTTCCCCATATGGATTACATGACGTGGGTGAGGTTGACAAGTAGAGGGCCATGTGGACATCCTGTAAAACTCGACGAGTCAGGATTGTATGGACTAGATCCATTAACAAAGAGGGGCTGTGTTTCAAACTGTTGAGCTTAGGGTTATCGTAAATTAGTTAACGGCCTAAGTTTATTATGTATGCCAAAAAGGCCAAGGCCTTAAGACACCACGACTCTTTGGGTAGGGGCCCATAAGATGAGGGGTTCCCTTATTGGTGGATCACCTCATACACATAAACAAGGCCCTCCCATATTATTTCAGGGTGCAGATCTAAAGTGTATATCACATCTCATTCCATTAGCTGAGGCTTCGGGTGTAGGTGAGACTGATTTAGGACAGCGACCAACACTCAGCATCTCATACGTATTTAGATGCGTCTGATTTTAGCCCTTCAGCGTTCATTTGTTTGTATGACAATTTTCGCTATATATAATAGCATACGTTCATACTTAGAGGCGTGTAATAGTTACTCAGTTCATATGTTCCGTGTTTTGTATCTCCCTACAGAGTGGGCGCTTGGCTTTGCTTTCGCTTTTCGCTTTCGCTTTTCATTTTCCGTTTTCTATTCTTCGTTTTACGCTTTACACTTATTACACCTTCTTTTGCTGTTCATTTACACTTTTGTTCCGTTGTGTCCGTTTATATTACAATCAGTATTTAGTGCTCTATTGCTTGTCGAAATGTTGACTTGTTACTTTGTTTTAATTCAAAATAATATTATAAAACAGCTCGTTGAATCATTTGTACCTTGCACTTTTACTTGATTATAAGAAACCTAAATTGAATCACACAACAACTGGTCTAACACTCCGAGAAACTCGACGCCACTTGCCCCAATTTCAACATGGCCTGATCAGAATAGGATTTAATGATTTGTTAATGATTTAACATATATTTAACTATTATGACATATTGACAAAATAAGAGAAATATCAGAATACACAAATAATACGAACCAAGTCTTCGTCAGCGTGAGCTGTTCTTAAGACAACATTTGCTTCTTAGATGAATTTAATATTAACTTATAACTAAGGTTGAGGAGAAAGGACCAACCGCTTTTTAATGAGTCGAGAAGAGCGTTACATTGGACCATTGATTACATGAAAACAAAACAAAGAAGGTATGATCACCGACATTTACTTTATCATGACTATTTACTATTTCGACTGACATTTACTAAAAAACTTGGGAGTAAAAAATGTCCGACATGAGGTTGTATATAACACTCACACACTGATTGGGCGTACGATGACACAAATTTGAAACTACCTGTATAGTTAGCATGACATGTTAACATATACATACGAAAAAAAATCAATGAGTCATAATCGATGGGTACAATAGGGTTTCCGACTGCAGTGTCAGCCTCTGGGGCTGCATGTCGCGAGTTCGAGCCTCGGCAGGGACACGGCGGTCTTGTGACGGGGAGATTGGGCTCCTCCCTCCTCTGTGTCTGCCTAACCTAGCCACCCCCCTAACTAGGGGGAAACGGCTGTATGTCTATACATACATACATACATACATACATACATACAAAAATGAACGGATTTATGTATGAACAATATAATTGGAAATTTGAGCAAATGAAACGTAAAAAAAATAGACTGAAGGTATCTATAAAATTAAACTTGAGCAAATGAAAAGTGAAAAAAATCAACTGAAAGTATCTACAAAATGAAACATGATGAACCATAAATAGTTGACATGGTAAGTTGAATAGCTGAAGTAAATTACAATTCATGAATTTCTGCACCCGCAAGTTCAAACAGGTATAATTTTAGTTTACGCTTACCATTGATGTGAGGATATGTAGAAGTAGCTAAACGTCTACCTATCATCATATCTATGGTAAGCGAATTCTAGGTTATAGCAGCTCTGCCTATTAAAAATAGTTGTAACTGCGCTGGCGAATTTCGTGAATTAACAAATCCGCATTGTTACGAAGATTATAGGTATCAATGCTAGTTAAATGGTTCAAAGCTTTGTTGACAAACACCGCGGCGGTAACGTTAATGATGTGACACGGTGGAGAATATTTCATGGACAAAAGAGAGGCAACGCGTAATCACGTCATCCAGCATGTGTTAGTGTTCTGATGACACGCTTCCGACTATGAACGATCTGTCTTAAGTTTGATCTGTTGGTAGAAGCATACACGTTTACACAATACGTCAGAAAAGGATGAATGAGGTTATAGTACAAAAGACTTTTAGCAGGAGTCGTAAGACAATTTCGAATTTTGTAAGGATGCCACACGATTTGGATAACTTTCACACCGAGATTTTCTGTTGTTGCTAATAGTATTGTAAATGATTACTAGTTTCTTCGTTCAAAGAAAGTAAACAATAGTGCACACTTTTGTAAGATCTACTGGAGTTTGAAATATTTAATCTCATACACATGTAATAACATGCCATATTCATTGTTAACAGGTCAAACACAGTGTGAATGAATATATTTTTTACACATGAATTATTCGGAAATGTCATCAAAATTGGAGGTACAAGAGCTTTTTTCGTTCTGAAACACGCCCAAACCAATTATAAGTGCATCAATAGGTGACCATAATTTGGTATAGGCATCATCAATGTCAGTTTATTTAATCTACAAACTATTATTCACATTCAAATAAAAACTCAACATTCAACATCTGTGGAATCCGATCAGAGACGGACAGCGAAAGGCCTATACCGCAGCCAAAAGCCTGTACTGCAGTGATGGGTCTTTACTGAAACGTACAATAACAATTTCCCTGACGCAGAGATCATCACGGGACAATCATTTGTTCGTGTCACTGGGTTTCAATGTATAATGTTACCCTTTAAATGAAAAGAAAGTCCTAATATCCTTCACAAACACATGCCGCTGGGGCATCTCGCTCGACACGTTGATTGTGGAATCATGTCAAGTGGTTTGCCAATTCTATTTCTCGTGCCGTCTTTTCGTTACTTTGATCAACAACCCGCCAGTATGGCAGAGGATTGCCAACGTGTACGAAGAAGTATGTTAGGCATTAATTAACACACACTTAGAAGACTATGCCTAACAAATTATTGTTTTGTGGAGAGGAAATTAGATTATTGACTTATAATAACAAGTCGAATATCGCATTGACCATGATCAAATCATTCCACTACGAGTTAATGACTTACATGATTTCAAATTATGAGCAGAGATGCCAGTATACAGAGGATTTTATGAGTTTCACTCATTATTACACGAAATAAGATAAACAATCTGAAAAACAGTTCAAATTAAGGGTGGTAACTTTGAGTTGTTGTGCAACACCAAACACTGGCGACAAAGCCGAATTGCCCCCCAATTGTTCACTCAACACATAAATCAACATCAACACAGAACATCAAGAAGAACTTACATGCCAACACAGCATGAAGTAGCTGTACTGATTTCATGTGTATCGCAGAATTAATAACCCAGAGCAGATTATTCCTCTGTTTGTACAGCCCTGCAACAATGACAGGCAGAGTGAGCGGATATTTAAGGTGAACCACAATAGTATCTGACAGTCATAAACGGGAAATGAATAATAATTGTAGACAATGGACTGAACAACGACATGATAATATGAGATGAGCCGTACACATGACCTAATACGCAATCATGACAGAGCTGGGATCACTCATGTTATCCACGTCAGCACTCCTTGCAGCAGCTATTAGGATCGAAGCTGCATTCAAGTGTATTGGGTCAGTCCAGCCTGAAGTAGTAGTAACTTCTCCACAGTGGATTATTTTCAGTAAATAGAGACTCAATCGAATGGCAGAACAGAGTATGAAGTTCCCCGCTAACTGTTTATTGCACATGCTCTCGACTGACTGTATTTTTGAATAATTGACTCACGTGTTATGGTTTAAGTTTCTGCTTCATTACATGTTCGTAATGAGCGTTATGAACATACATCTTATTTTAATACATATACAAATTTCTTCTCATACATACCTTCCATCTTACTCAAGTCATTTTGTTTCTTTAAAAAAAATCAATTTGGGATGATGTTATCTATATATATATATATATTTAACAAAGCATTTATAACTTTACAATGTGAATACAAGGTACAATGCATTGCGATGATGCTGCTAACATGAAACATGGACTAAAAGTTCGTCAAAATTGAAAATTGTACTTAAACTGATTTTGTCGAAAACGGGAAATGAATTTCGTGAAAGATGAATTCACATTTTTAATTCAAATTAGTTCAGATACCTCGAAAAATACATATATCACGATAACCTGTCAGAGTGGGTCAACAATGTCAGAGTGGGTCCAGCAATAAATGCTTCTGTTTTCTCCATAATCTGACAACGGGATGACCCAGATCATTTATTTGAGAATCACTTTCATCTTTTTCAAACGTCGAAGGTCTTTCCCTCGAGGCTTTTAGACCCATGGTTATTGTTGTTGTTGCTTAGCCCCGGTTTCTACTTGTGGTGCTGGAAACCGTGCCAGCGCTGCGCCCGGGATCCTTGATACCCATCGATACTCGCGTGTTGAGACAAGGTGAGGTGGGAGATGATAAAGGGGTGACTGGCTTAGTGGTGGGGTAGAGTGTTTTTGTTGCTATCTGGATTACCTTTGTTAGTTGTGTGGCAGGTAACAAATGGCCATCCGTGTGGTATAATTTTAATCGTGGACACCAGAGCATTGAAACTTGCTGCGTGTTCATGTTCCTCAGCCGCACTGTAACGCCCCAACCAGACCCGTGCAGGGATAACCTCATGTTGAACATGGATGTTTTGTGGGAGAGACATGATGGGGATTGTTCACTAGTCCTTGGAAACCAATGAGTGTATATGTCGAGGCTCTGTCTTAAAAGGGTTGGTGGGCCGGAGGGTCGGGCAGCGCAAAGTCTGCGTCCACGTCATCACCGCAGAGACGGCACACAATGCGCAATCCCTACCGGCGCAGGATAGGAAACATGCAGAGTGGGTTGAGGGACTTTTGCTCGGGCCGAAGCCTCAGACGCCGCCATCGCAGGCAAAAGTTGGTCAGCCTGACTCATGTAGGCTCCCTCGTGGGCGGCTGATGGTAACCCATGGTAATCCGTCCTAACGATGAACAAACCTAAAGTGAACCCTCTACATCCCATATGAGATGACGGCGGGCAGCGGTAGGGGGACGCCCAGGATAGAAAATCATTGACAAAAGGGCAAAGAGCAAATAACGGTGTTCCAAATGGAGAAAACCTGTTTGCATTGAAGAACGGAATGGATTCATAAGATTTTTTTGTTTACCAGCAAAATATTACACACATTGCTTCCATAGAAACACTATATTTATGTTGAGACATACATAAGTAATTGTGATAGTTGTTATTTTATTTCAGCTGCATGACGGATACAAAAACTGATTTTTTCGGTAATCATTCCATGAACCTATCACGCTATTATAATTTAATATGTTATCGAGTACAGATGAGTTGATCATATTGTCGTATAAAAACAATATTTACGAGCTTTCCTCTCGAAAATAGTTTACGCTGAATGACATACATTCAGTAATTCAATTAATTGTGTATGGATCAAAGTTGAAACGCACTTTCAAACTTTGACTGAAACATTCGGAGCTACAAATGTCATCGTTACATATACAAAGTAAAAACGAATGGATGGTTATGGAACAGATTTTCCGAAATATTTGTTTGCCGTTATGGCGAACAATTCGTCACTCTAAACTTGACCAATGAGTTTAAAATGATTGTAATATCCATTATTTATGTTTATAGCCGCATCGTGAATATCTTCCTCACTCAATCAGCTTTCAATGAAATGCAAAGCAATTGGTTCACATTTGGCCTTTCTGACATGCATGCCTAAAGGGAGTCTTTTCACAATGTTGATTTGCCCTTTTTTTTTGGTTCACAATTGTTCGTGTCAATGTATTTCGACATAGGTCCTACAATTCTATTATTTCTGAACATAAAATAAGCATCTGTTATTAACATTTCTTGTAGGAACCTGGTGAAATTTTCAGTTTTAATATCAAAAGAAGAATACATCTTAGAAACATATCAAATTAGACTGTCCGGGTCATTTTTTAAACATGAATTATACAGAAACATTGCCGGGGCAGCCATCTTATAACGTAGGTCAAGATGACAGATACTTCGACACCGTACGACGCGTACAACAATTGTTTCATTTCTTTGTATGTGACTCTGGTTGGCTAAATAATATCATAGAAATGAAATCTAATGGGTTTCCTCTATGTAAAAAAGCCCCAAAAAACTGGTACTGTCCTCTGCAACAATATAATTTCAAGACTTTCAAGCCGAAACCTCGAAGTGAGTCATCATGTCTTGCTCCCTTTTCTAGTTTTCCAGGGAGCGCCGTCTTCATCAAAGCTGCAGATGTCATTTGTGTCGTATTGCAGCCCAGGCGCCGCTAGCATTGGAATTGTCGTTTGTCAGCCAGATAGAGCACCCTTTCTAAATGGAGGGAACATAAAACCGAGGTGAACGGCCACAGTATCGGGAAAGGAGTTGGAAGACTAAGAGCCTTGTCTTCAAAGTACAAAGTGGTGGAGAAGATGTAGTAAATATACCGAGAGATGTCGTTTTTTTCGATTATGCAGCTTTGCCACAATCTGAATTATTTCATTTGGAACTACAAGAATAATATGTATGCACACCAGTGCGTACACGTAGCATCGGCAAGATTGGTACACGGACAAAGCAAGCTCCGACAGCAACGCAACACAATGTTTAAAGCTGCGCGGTTTAGTTCAGTAACAGTAAAATTCCTTCATTCAGGTAAGATAAAGACTCAGACGAAATGAATCCTCGTTTCCAACCCCTCAGAACCTGAAGAGTAATATGTGCGCACGTCAGTGTTCACAGATACTATCGTCAAAATTGGTCCAAGGTTCACGGATTCGCGAATCAGATCAAATCCAACCGCAACGCACCACAAGGTTCATAGTTACGCGGTAAATGTCAACAACAGAAATTACATATGGTCCGCGCACGCGCAAGCGAGAACGCACCGAAAAACACGTAGTCAAAAAATCACAAACAGGAACCCTCGTACAAAGACATAAGCATTATTTTAGGTGACAAAACTGTGTATCGTGAAGAGGAAAGAAAGGGCTGGGCCATCATGGGCCAAAAAACTGCTCAGATTATTGACATAACACTTTTTGTTTAGGGGGTTAGGGAGGGCAGAGGTCCCACGGGTTCCGAAGGGCCAGATGGGTCCCGGCGGGTAACATAAGTTCCAAAGTTCCCCCGAGCTCCCCGGTCCTTCGAGTACCCTCGTCTCAGCTCATCTAGGCTTGTCTCGACTCATTTCGGCCAGTCTCGACTAGTCGCGCACAACTCGACATGTTTCGACTGATCTCGTCGCACCACGACCAGCCTTGAAACGATTCTCCCCCTCTGCGCCGATAATCCTGTGGACTGTAATGACTATTTTTTCTACTCAAACATTTCAGGATGGGAGCGGTGTGGGGGGGCAGAGATCCCTCGGCTCCCAAACGAGCCCGATAAGTCCCGGAGAATAACTAAGTCCCTCGGGTCCTCTCGTCTCAGCTCACCTCGGCAGGCCTCAAATCATTTCGGCTGGTCTCGACTCGTCGCCCTCAACTCGACTCGACGCACCTCGACCGGCCTCGAACCAGCTCTTCCCCTCTGAGTCAGCAATCCGTGAACTGTAATAGCTAATTGTTCTGCTCAAGCATTTCACGTAATTAATTTTTTCTGTGTATAGAATTTACAGCGTGAAAAGGAGGAGCAAAGGTCCCAAAGTTCAGAGGGGCCTCAAGAGGGTCCCAAAGTTTTCCAAGGGGGTCCCAATAGGCCTCATAAAGGTCCAATGGGGGCCCCCCAAATGCTCTTGGTCTTTCAAGTATCCTGGGTTTCCGAAACCCCTGGCTTTCCCGAGTCTCGCGGGTCCCACGAGTACCCCCATTCCACGGGTCACCTAGTTTATTGTGATTCACAAACGAAATCTCTATAAAAACTATATTTCCAGCACCACACTGACGAATGGAATTTGGGAAGCCGCATGCTTAACTCCTCACACTACACTTTTTCATTTTATTTTTGTTACAACGTAGCATAGTTATTTGCGTTTCACATGAGCGTTCCTTGACGAGGATTTCAGAGAAGCAAAATGAAGCATGAAAAAATATTATTCCACATATGTATTGCAGTAGTTTTTCCATTGATATTCCGGTCAACTATGATATATTCTTCATCCTGCTATATTAAGTCATAAACCCTAAACTAAATGCAGTTTGCTTCAGGCCATGCGACTTCTCTTTCCTCTTGCTTTGCCCGCAAATTCATTGGGAGAGTGTACGTCATGGAGCAGCAAACAAAAAGTGCTGCCGCCGTCGCTAATGTTAGGAAACTGCATTTCATCATATAAGGCCTTTGCTTCTAACGTTGGCTGAATGTGCTTAAAAGTGAGCAGATTTGCGGTATTACGTGGATAAAACCTATTGTTTCATTTTGTCTTCTCCAGCTATTCTAATAGCGTGCAGGTATGACGGATTGCTCATGGAGTGTCAGGGAACGAATGTGGCTTTACCCACCCAACGCGTTGCAAAAAGTTCATGGATAGACTCTGTAGAAAAATCCATCCCAGGGAATGCAATGACTCGTATTGTCATACGCAGTGACCAAAATATGTGTGATTTTCAGCATATTAGACACACAAGAACACCACTGGATTACCAGCACGATGTAGCTACTGCAGCCAGGAGACAAGGAAACGCCAATCTGAGCAACCCACAGCAACACCCAAACATTAACCATGTTGGTCAAATAGATTGGGTAAAACAACAACCTCATGTACACGACACGCGTTTCCGAAACCGAGCCTAACTAATTCCTCCCGCAGAGTCAACGAGAAGTCACCCTCGTTACAGTGACCAGTGCAGGCCTACCTGTGATGGCGGATGTCCTCTTGGTAATGCACTGGCCATCGCCCCTTCAGTGCCGAGCAGTCACAGAAGACAATTTTTTTTATAAACTTGATAGTCTACTACGATGCTCTTGCAAACCATAGCATCCACTGGTGAGAGAGACACCAACACTGAGGTAATAGAATAAACTCTCTCGAAAAAAAAAAAACCAAAACGAATAAAAAAAGTTTCCCCTCCTAAATTTACAATGCCACCATACCACTAGCCAGTATGACAAAATAATGTTGATCCAAGTTATTCTATCTGAGAATGATTCACTCTTCATTGGCTTGACTGAGACACCTAAATGAAAATGTTTTATCAGCCAAGCTCTTTATTGAAAATTACATTTTTTTCGGAAGCAACCGCATGAACAGAAAATGTGATGATGTTGGAGTCTATGTGAAAGATGGTCTTAGAAGCTGTGAGGACATTAAGTTTTCCAATGTGAACTGAGATTTTCTCCCTGTTAGAGTTGAAAAATTATAAGCTCTAATAACTAAAATGCATGGACAACAATACTGTGAGCTGGTACATTTTGAAGATGCCCTTGTAATCTTACTGACTCGTGTCAATCATTTATCGGACCGAATTTAGAATCTCTCTCTGTGGTGACTCATTTTTTTCATTTCTTAAATGGTTAAGAAATGGTCAAACGGCAGCACCTGGTAGATGTATCATTGGCAAAGGTAACACCGAAGCTGCAACAAATCAAGGTAAAAAATTATTATAATATGCCGATAAATAATTTCATACACAAATTAATAAAAAGCCAACACGCAAAAACAATATTTTTAATCTAGTGTTCTTGAATTCATTAGAGTATGTAGAAAAATCAAAATAATTGAAACAGCGATATCAGATCATAATGAGATCTTAATAAGTCTATATGCTGACATACTGAGAGAGAACACGGAAAATATAGTTTTCTCCGAGAACATGTCGTTTCGGCAACTGAACTTCTTTAGTGAGAATACAAATTGTGTAAATATACACAAAGTACTGTCTAGTATTATTGGATACAACTCATTGGTCAGGCAAACGGTGTGGAGAAGGCAAATAACTATTTACATGATATCTGTTGCAGGTGTGTTTATAACATGTGCCAGAAAACAAAGCAAAAACGTTTCAATTAGAAAGGAAAACGCTCATGAAGAAGCGAGCAATTAAACAGAAGAAAAAATTATTGTCCCGATTGAAAAGCGGATATAAGAACACATGATCAAGAGAGTAGAGAAAATGAAAAGGAAGCTTTTGAAAAAAAAATCTTAAATTTAATTCCCTCATGTTGACCAATTTTCAACCTCCAAAACAAAATATTGGTCGCATAATTGATGAATCCGGTCAACTGGTGGTTGAAAATAAAGCAATGAGTGAGTTGTTGAGTGAAAATTACAAACGGGTATTTATAAACCCAATGGTTCCTCAACCAAATCCTGCGATCTCCTCAGAATTTTCATTTACGGATCTTTACATTAATACTCTGAAATTACCAAAACTTCTGATGACAAAAGTAGCAATGGTACGTCCGGGCCAAACGACATGCCAGCTGTTCTATTGAAAGACCACTGCAGATGTTATGGCAGAAGTCTTTGGACACCTCCGATATTCCACAAACCATGAAACATGCCATCATCTTCCCTCTAGCAAAAGGAGGTAGCCTAACAAGCCCATAAAAATACAGACCATTTTCTTCAGCATCACAGGTAGCCAAAATATTTGGAGCGCAATGACGGAATAATAAATGCATCGTGTGATGGATCAAATGTGGATGGGATTCATCTTGATTTCGCCAAGGTCTTTGGCAAAGAGATCACAGTATAATGTTCTCAAAACCATATAACGCCGGTATCCAAGGAAATGTTTATAAATGAATCAAAATCATTCATAAAGTCAGAACTGAAAGTGTTGTAGTTAACGGAGAAACCTCTGCACCAGTCGAAGTCCTTAGTGGGATCCCACAAGGTTCATAGTAGATCCCGGGTTGACAATTTAGTTATTTTATTGTTTTTATATACTCTAATGAATTGAAAAACACTAGATCCAAAATTGTGTAATTTCGTGTTGGCCTTTTAATAATTTCCTTAGTATTGGCTAATCTAGTGGGCAAAAACTGTCCACGTACATTGGTCTCATGCTTTGCAGATGATACCAGAGTACTAGGCATTGTCAAGGACTTGAGATATGTAAAAAGATGTTTTAACTGATCTGAAAGAAATCTGCAAGTGGGTTGGTGCAAACAAGATGCAATTCAACGATTCCAAATTTAAATCGCTGAGATATGGAAAAAAATCGAACTTAAAAACCGAGGATTCAAATCATTCTAACAACGACACAGACATTGAAGAAAAAAAGTCTGCGTGATTTAGGCGTACTGAAACAAAACTATGTTGCATTCCATGAGCAAATCCCATAGGTTGAAGCCAGTGGCAGAAGTTGTGATGCTGACTCTTTGCAAACAACTAATCCAACCAGTCATTGACTATTACTCTCCTCTATGGACACCACATTAACAGAAAGATCTGAATAATCTTGAAGCAGTGCAAAGAAGCCTCCCTTGGAATAGTACGGAGGTAAAGGGAATAAACTATTATGACAGATTAAACGCATTGAGGCGATACTCAATCCAAAGATACATGGTCGTAAACGTTAGAAAAATTCTGGAAGGTTACACGGCCAACGTAAAGAAAAAAATGCAACAAAAGTTACCCTGAGAAATCAGACAAGGATTAGCAGACTGTGTTGCTTCAAAATGCCAAAACCGACTGGCGGCAAAGCAATGTAAACGTATTCATGCATTCAACAGCTTCACGTACCGAGCACCTCAGTGCCCAGTACGTGAAGCTGTTTAATGCATGCATATGTTTGCATGGCTTTGCCGCTCGTCGGTTTTTGCATTTTTAAAGAAACACAGTCTGCTAATCCTTGTCTGGTTTCTCACGGTAACTTTCGTTACAAGTTTTTTGTTTACATTGACCGTGACACCTTCTAGAATTTTTCTTACGTTTACGACCATGCCATTCAATGAGCTGTAAACAGCAAGGAAATACGTGAGCTATAACGGGCGCCGCAATTGTCAGCTACAGCAAACAGCTTGAGGTTCGAGAGCCGATTGGACAAGTACCTCAGCTGTGTTCCAGATCTACCCCTAATCAATGGATACCCTGGCTGTGGGGACAACTCCTTACAAAACTACGACGCCAACCTGGGATGCACCTGTCGAATGTGTCCGCAAAATGCAAATTCTGGTGCCGAGGCACGAGTGAAGAGAACCCCGCAGATGTGGGTAAATTAACTTCAGGTGAGCACTGGGGCAAGAAAGACGCTAATCATTTGGTAGTTTCTGCTCTCGTAAATACTGATGTGGATAATAACTATAATTTTAATACCCACCAATCAATACACGAATAAGTTGAAATATACTAAATAACAATGTCTGCCTAGATACGTTTGTACGTGAATTTATATACGTTTGAACATTGCGACAAAATTATTGGGGTTTGAGTATAAGAAGAGCACAGCAAACATGCGTCTGACGTGACGGCTCTATGTCTATTGTGCAATGACTAGCATAGACCTGACACCGGCAGCAGCGAATACCTAAATGTCACTGCAATGTCAAACTTGGTCGATGAATTTGTTCAGCAGTACTGGTCTGTCTGTCAAGAGGTGAGTGCTTTTCTTCCGAGAGAGTTACGTGATCGGTTGTTTACACAACCGGTCATATAAACGACAGTTCCTTGACGCAACCAGACATATACGCGACCTGTCCATACGCGACTGTTCATTGTTACGCTAGTTCTTTACGCTGCCGGTCCCTTAAACAACTGGTCATTTACGCGACAGTTCCTTTACGCAACCCGTTCTTTGGCCGACCAGTCGTTAACGTGATGCGACTGGTCCGGTACGCGACCGAACGTTTCCGCGATCGTGCTTTGCAACTGTGACCGGTCTTTTACGTGACCAATCCTATACGAGACCGGTTCATCATCAAGCCAGTCTAGTACGTTAGTCAGAATAGATTTTCAGCCGACGCACGTAGGTTAGAGCCACAATTTTGTCGGTAATCATAATTAAAGACCCGTGGAGGAGAGATCCCATTCTGCCAACGGATGCAAGTTCTCACAGTAAAATTAACTGTGGTATATACATTCACGGTTGATGCACTCACAAGCTCACAAGTAAATCATTGTCGTATCTGTACCGTAGTTTATTAACTATTTAGCAGACTTTGTCCGAAGTCAGCAAGGGATGGTATTGAGGTGGTATTTAAAAGGAAAGCTGTTGCCAGAGGCCGATGATATGTTCAAGTGGTGCTAATTTCCATTCGATCAACAGTTTTGAACCATTCAAACTATTTTTTTTTGTGCAATCATGCAAGAACATTATTGGGCTTATTTTGAAAATGGAAAGGAAAATATAATATCTTGTTTCGACGAAAAAAACACACATAAATGATTGAATATGATTAGAAACAATGATATCATATTCACAGTCATGATGTGGAAATGTCACAACCACGTCTAGACTTGCTTTTGATCGCATTGGTGGATTTTTTTTCTCAAGTAGTGACCACAAATCTGACCAGCACATCTGCAGCGATTGATGAGGTCATCATTTGCATGCTGTATATGAGGCCAACCATAGGATATTTTTTGATAATACAGTTATTCCGCATTTGCAGTATTCCCACAAGTGCATGTTCCGGTAAACAGAATAAACGAGCTGGACGTCAAAATCCAGGGCTATTACAATACTATGTTTTGTTTCATAATTCCTTATATTGAACCGTATTGTGTTGGTAATTGTTTTATTACATATGACTTTGACCTTCAATAAGAGTGAACTTGATAGTCGTCAGATTTTACTCGTAAAACTCGAGTGTAAGAAGAGGTTTTTGTTTGGAGTGTTAAATTTGGGAACACAACTGCAAATGTTGATTCATTTTGAGTGTAAAAGAGATATGAAAAAACTGTATATCCTATGAGTCGGTATTTATCATAAAATCATTTGTGTCACTAATCGCGATTTATGAATTGATTTCATCAGTATGTTGATTATTAATTAATATAATCGTGTTGCATGTTCACCTATCAATAATATTTTCTGTGATTTTATATAATAAAATTATTCAAAGAAGAAGATAACAGGCACTTCACTATTTTGAGGTTCACACTCGCCTTACCTCCCTCCTGCCAAGTGTTCCTCAAAATATGTTTCTCATAAATTTTCGTGCTACTGGTTTGTTGACCAGAGGCATTATGGCAAAATGGACACTCCCGCAACAGGCTTCTCATTGCTTCGAGCGCAGTAGTACTTATAATGCCAGCCGTCGCCGAAGTTTCCAAAATCTTTTTCTATCTCAAATCAACGACGACTATCGATATCCTCGAAAGTCGTTTTAGCGACTTCATTCGACGGTACTCTCCGCTCAAAGTCCTCGATGATTTGTATATCGATGGCTTCCGATGACACTCGCTGCACAAAGTCCTCGATGGTCGGTTTGACAACATTCTCGATTGTACCCTCACAGTATTCAAGAGTCGGCTTAGCGGTGCAAATGAAGTTATTTTTGATGTTCATGTATGAACATTCACGAAGCCGACGTTGAAAGATGATGACCGACGATGCGCACTAAATCGATCGCTGAAAACTCCATCATTAAACTTAGCGTTCACTTGTTTTCTGTCAGAGTTAAGGTTTGGTTGATGTTGGTCGATGGAATAACAAGAATAATTGTTAACTGCCAACGTCACATTACTAAGAGCTTGCATCTACTGTGGTCGCGGCGACGGTTGAGAACATTCAACATAGCGCTTAATATCAAACTATATGGTACAGACTAAACAAATGATTACCCTGAAGATTATTGAATATTATTTTAAACACTGTAAAATATAAAGTCTAGAACATTCCTAAGTCTTTTGTTACAGCCTGTCAGTTGATGAAAACCTATCATTCAGAAGTTTACCTATGAAAATATTCCTGTAGGAGGATAGTCTGCCATTCGACAGTGCATTATTATTTCACTACGTAGCGTGATTGCATACTGTCATCCTAGGAAGCATAAAAGTTGTGTTAAGAAAGTTGTTCAAGCAGAGTTGGACTACTCTCCAAAGCCATAACTCAGCAAACTTTCTAAATTAATAGTGGGAGTGAATTTCTGCTTTCAACAAGCGTCCATGACTAGAGCCATTTTATTGCTCGTAAAGCGTTCTCTGAGATCCCAGCGACTGTCGTTGAGGAATTTGCAATAAAGCTAAGCACAGGAAGCGGACACTGAAGCGAACACAAACACTTTTGAGCGAGTAGAACTGGCGTGCGCGGTGAGATGTTGCGCCTGCGATGTAGCGTTAAGACGTTAGAGCTCACTGTGAGGTATAGAGGGAGAGGCAGATCATAAGAACAGACAGAAGGAAAGCCAGATGAAATTATTGTTCACGAAATAATCTTCATGATTCACTAACGTTTCTGCATACGTCCTAGAAACTCTTAAATCAAAACACGAAATTATTTCCACCAATTATTTGGGAGTTCTTTTCTAGCTACACATACCCCCTGCCATTCCATTTAATTACACTACTTTTGTCATCGGCAAATGTTTCCATAACGAGACCTAACAAAAAAGCCCAGTCCGGTTCATTGGAAATCAATAGCCAATAAGAAGGGCATACTCTATTTTACTATCAAACAACATGACTCGACTCTGTATTGAAATGTCAAGCGATCTAAACTAAATGGAGGTTACATTTGCGAAAAATGTGCACTACGACAAAATCCGTCAACTTTCAATAGCCTGAGCCGTGCAAAAATGTGGTGTGTGAAGTGCTAAAACATGTTGACTAACAGCTCCTGTTTTTATTATGACTGCTTTATGATGACTTGGGCGCCTATCGGGCTATTTAGGAGGCGTAAATTTATTTCACAAGTCTTTGAAAGAGCAGTTTATGATAAAAATACGGTTAGGTCGTATAGGCTGGCATGACAAAATGGAAAATCAGTGCATAGACTCCGTGTAATCAGAAGAGTGTGGGCTTGATTAGAAGTTAGGAATAGGTTTATAATAATTCAACACGTACCGAATCTGATTACATAATTAAAGATTAGGATGAAATTTCTAGTTTCTACAGCGACGAAAAAATATTGTTTTATAATATTTCTCCTGGCATAGACATGTTATGCGTACTGTTTGAAATGTTAATTTACTATTCAATATATGATTTGAATAACAATCTTTATGCATGTTATTAAATACATGTCTATTACGTTCCCCAAGGAACAAGACAATTATTTTTCGTCCGTATTTGTAAGATGATACGATAGCAATATGATTTTATTTCAAATAATTTAAATTCATGCTTTTGCTTTAGTGATGAATCAAATGTAATATTGGTAAATTATTTCAATGCATGCAATATATTCTGTTTTACTAATTGAAACAGTTTTTTTTGGAAACGAAATCTGAGAAATTGTGAAAAAAATTACAAGAATATAGCGCGTCCATTTTTAAAATTAATTTAATGGATTTATTGCAATTGTCAATTTTTTTGCATTGCATGAAAGCAGTGATCTGAATCTCCGACATTATTCTCCACTGATTATACTCTTAACATATGACTGCAAGCACATTCATCTTGCGATATATTTCATTGATTTTCATCGAATACTCAATGAAACAAACATATCTAGGATGCTGTTTATAGGCTGTCAACACAAAGGTCGCAGTCCATATTAGAAATATAGTCGAACAGGGTATTCAAACATTCAAGTAGTCGATCTTCCAGAAGCCTCCAGTAATCCTGCTGCGGACGAGCCTTCGAACATCAAGTAGGCGAGCATTTTTTGTCTGTTGAATATTACATGAATAATGAAAAAGCTAACTTATCGCTCATGATGTTGTAAAATAATGCCGGTACAAATTAATCACCCACACAATCAATATATTTAATTGATAGAGACAAAAAATCGAAATCAATATTAAACGACTACTAGATTACCGACTAATAATTTATTCGCGCGTCGGTTTTATATATTGAATTATATTGTTTACCAAAAACTTGTTGATTCTTTTATCTTATTCCGTCACGATGAGTAGGTAAAGTTTCATGCAAAATTTGCGATCTTCTGATGTGAGAACATCAAACTCTCTGTCGTATCACATTGGGTAAGTATTTAAATTAGAGTTAACCCTAATATAGGCCAGCATTTACTGTGTCAACTAAAAAGGGACGAGGGTTACAGATAGTAATAAACAAAATTGATCTTAAATAGAAAGCAGACAAGGTAAATTCGCATGAGATGATGGGCTACCAGAGCGATGTCCAAGTGGTGAAAGTTTTCAGTATTATGTGTTAAAAAGGTGGTTTCTCTTCTCTGTGTCACAATGAAATCCCGGGGATAACTAAGGAAAAAGTAAAATAAATGTGTCACGATGCTGGGTCTGGGCCAATTCTAGCTCCCTTACCGATGAGAACTTCCGCCGTCGGTATCATACGTGAGTGACGAGGCGAAAGGTGGCTTCAAAGCTCGTGGATTCTGCGTCTCTGTGTCCGTTGACAAAGAACATTCTTTGATGTAGGGGCATTGCACCCATTTTCTCCGTCCAACCGACACAAATACCTACAGGCAACTCAACGTCAGGAAAAATCTGAGAAAAGACGGACGTAAAATTATAGACTTCTCCATGTTGAAGGGGAAAGTTCACTCCGTTGATATTTACGACATCGGGAGGGATGTGTTCCGGATTAGGATGTCACACTGTCTATCGTAAACTCGCAGGGCGGTTCGCTGCAGACAGATCATTGGCATCATGTACTAAATATATATGATATCGTATCATCTGGCTGCAATATATATGATATCCTATCATCTGGCTGCGATGCTGACTCAGTTTCTTACTACTCTGGTCTGCCCTCGTCTGCCTCCGCGGAACAAGGACGCCGTATCGGGTTGAGTCGCTGAGTGACACAGCAATCGACGCCTCGGTGGCAACAGGGCAACTAAACTAATACTATGGTTAAGATCTAACGGAAATGTATTCACTAGGTTTTTATTTTGCATTACAAAATGAATATCCTCCTTTTTTGATATAGGTAGTTTTAAGGTGGTTGAGGGCTCAGTCGTTAACGGGAAAACATGCAACGCTCTTTTGCTATTATTTTCTCAGATAATATGTAATGCTAAGTAATGTGGAAACACATGGCCTGGGGCTAACAGAACATTATTCGTCAATGTCTTTTTCAGAAAATGTAAATTATCCGCGGTTAGGCATTTCTAATAATGCAACTGAATCATTTTTGACATTCCGATGATAAATTTTGTTGATGGAAGATGCAGTGATAAAAAAATTGTGTTGGAGCCAGTTTAAAAAAATATGAGATACACCATATGGCATCAATTATCGCTGCCTGTATCTTACCATCAAACCTGCACTGCGATCGTGCCGCATCAACACTACCTATTGGGCCATCCTCAGAACAAATGTTGTGACAGTGTAATTATCAGAGCCACATGATTCATCATCATTGTTATCACGGAAGCTGGGACGTGTAGCAGCTGAGTACAATGTTTGAGTCGATACAAACAAATTGGTATAATTTTCACATAAATTTTGTACACAACTTTTGATATGGTGCGAGTCGTTCAGAATGTCTCCTAGACTCATATACCCGAAACGCAAGTTTCGGGCTTATATAAACGCTCAAATCCCTTTCCAATGATGCTCTACAATGTCATTCTATCATACGTTCCACACTTTGAGTCACCCGATAGTCACTCCTAGATCAAAGCATACAATAATGTTGGGGAGAGCAGACCCATG
>SDVV010004450.1:0-20183 GCA_016164225.1 Gammarus roeselii
TATAATATTTAATATATAGGATTGTACTTCAAATCAATACCGTATTGCACTTTTAATGAGCACATTTTAGAAGATATTGACCTCAAAGACTGTAACCGAAGCTGTTGGTGTCTAATTGACACCAAGGGATTTAATTCGAAGAATCATAGTCACTTGGCAAACAAGTCCCTAGTAAAGCAACGGAGTGGAGCAGTGAAATAAGATGGACTAAAGGTGCACTAGAGCTTGCATTTCGTCGCTCTGTGCAGCTAGTGACCTTGCCTCATAATCTGTTATCATTTCAGATTTGTTGCATCTATGGAAACATTATAACCGTTCGGTCTCCCTCAGACCAGGAATATTAAGACCAAATCGACGTGTTCGTTTCATCTATGGCGTTCGTCTATGAAACTAAAACGCATTTAATCTCTTCTATCAAAATAACCCTATCAGACCTTTTAATGCATATTCAAATAAAACAAATGCGTTCATTATGATTAGGCGGAAAATCCACATGCATTCGTATCTCATTAAAATAGGCGCAAGAAGTTCGACCTTTCCTCTGGACAAAATGTATTATTTTGCTCACTCCAAGCGTAAGGGATACTTTTTGATGCATTGAACTGCTGCCACGTTATTAAACAGATTGTATTCCACGGATAAGCAATTGCAACGGAAATGCGATGACGCAAAATGTCGATGAAACGAACTACAAATGAGTACTTCAACTTGAGTGGGTTCTAGTAACTGCATTAAGCCTGAACAACGTCACTACATGAAGTGTGCATTCAAAACTTTTATTAAGCTTAAATAACAAGATATAAAATATTACTCAACAATTTGGTAAGTTTTTTTCATCCACGAATTATCTTCCCTACTCTAAAATAAATGATTTCAACTCTACGGCATCGTCGGGAATTTACTAGTACAAATCCTGAGACGGATCAAATACTAGAGGGAAATCCACATGTGCGTTCAAACCATGGCATCGCGGACGAGGATGGTTTCTGTCGGCAAGTAATTTACTTGACGAGACACAGCCTCTACAGATGAGGCGCGCGTATGGTGAGATAATCTCATTTAAATAGTTGGCGAATAATTACCACATATTTTTGCATATCAAAGCCACTTGACCCTCCCAATTGCATAAAATTATAAGATCAAATGCAGTAATCAGCAGCAGAACGAACCAACCTTGGCCCGTTCACAGTCCTGACCTCAGACTGCTCGACTACTGGTTTTGGTGAGAGATTGAATCCATTGTTCACAAACGCAAGCTAACGACGATTGAATATCTTAAGAAAATGCTCAGGAAATTTTCAACAGAAATGAGCAGGGAGAAGGTTTGGCGTGCTGTTGCAAGCTTCATCCGAAGGGTTCAGATCTGCGCTCATGAGATTTGGCCTCACTTCAAAACTGAAATTTATTTGTTTGTAATTTGAAGCTTATAACCTGTAATGTCCACCGTTTTCCATTCTATTTTATTATTTCAAAGTTTAAAACGTCATCTGATACTATTTTAAAAAGCATTTAAATTGATAACCATTTTATAAAACCTTTTTAGTCTTCATTTCTAGCATTGCTTCTGTTGCCAACGTATTTCTTAGATCTGACACTCCACAGAACATAAACAGACTTGTGAACAGCTGGGTGAAGATAATTTTGATTTCGAGTGAAAAAAATTCCACACTAACCCTTGAAACATTTTATAACATTTAATAAATTCTTCAAATATGATATTGCCAATATTCTTCTGGCCCTTAGACTATTGTAACTTCTAACACACAGTATATTCTTAGTTACTAAAGTAGTATGCAACACCACAGAAGTAGGCAAAATGCCATACCACTGCTCTGGACCTACTGTTTCACAAGTAAAACAGAACGTATCTAACCATCAATGCACTAATATTAGGCCATTCTTAAAGGTATGACTTTCCTTAAAGGTAGCATTTTGGTACTTGTACTCATGTCATTCCCACTCATATTATTTAGCAGGAAAATCACCTTCCTCTATTTTGTCAGCCACGTTTGTGAAGTCTGTGGCTGGTTTCCCTCTAGACGGCACCACCACACCCTCCCGGCAAGACCCGCGTTTAGTGCAGGTGGAGGCCTCTTCGTGCTTGTAGAGGTAGCTTTTCAGTGCGAAGGTCTTGGGACAGCGCCTGCAGGCGAAGGGCTTTACGCTCGAATGGGTTTGGACGTGTGCTCGAAGGTTGGACTTGTCAGCGAACGCCTTCCCACAGCTGCGGCACTTGAACGGCTTTTCTCCTGTCGATGATCAAAGATTACTCGAAATGAACGAACACTCTCAAGTGATATCATGAACAACAACGTGAAGCACCGTGCTGCGGCACTTGCATGACTTCCCTCCTGTCGATGGTCATGAATTGATAATTCAATCCAGATAAAATAATTGTTGTCATGCGCCACCATATAACGTGGAACCCTCCGCTGCAACAGTTGAGCGGAATATCTTCAGTTGATGATGCATGAAGTAACGTTTTCGTTCTCGTGAGAAAATTTTGTGCTGGGTCATTGAGATCCTTAATAATGACGAGTTCGTTTCACCGAATCTGCATACGAATTGTTCAACGATGCAAGTGCATCAGGCACGATGCGAGAGGACCCACAGATTCGTCACACAAAATTCACAGCATAAAGTTTTTTTTAGTTGCTTTCATAAACGCTAAAAAAACTATGCTGTTGCCATTTAATATTTTGTATTTTCCTTAATACCCAAATTTTATACTACCGAAATTTTATACACATTCCAACTAATTTGTCCAAAAGTTATTGTTAACGATTTAAGCGACCTAGATAAATCGCAAGCAATAATAGTAACAAATGGCCATTGAGACGTTGACCGTAGAGCAGCGCAAGCGAATCGTCCTGGAGAGCGGGATAAGCCCTTCACATGTACATTTAAAACATACATTTCTGATCAATATGTCAGAAAGAAGATACGAAAGACTCAAAATCATTCATGCCTTTACGATAGATGTTGTTGAAGACTTCAAGAAAAATGGCATTGCCTAAACGGTGAGAGTAGGACGTCCAACCTAAAAAAAATGCTCCCGAGGCTAATCAGCTGGTCAAGAAGTAATTTTTTTTTTAATTATCAGAAAATTTACGTAGAAATAAATTTTGGTAAAACAACCACCAGTGAGACCCTACCTGCACAACGAGGTGAAGATATAACCATTCAATTGTCACCGCTGCAAAGAACTTACCTAAAGACCACAAGAATCAGCTTTCGTGTTTTGCTTCTGGATCTTAGATAACAACATATAACCAACCACACAAATGAATATTCATGGATAAAAAGTGGTTTGGTCAGTGTGCATATCTGAACATGTAAAATACGAGGATATGGAGTGTTCAGATCCCATATCAGTCTGATGACAGACTGCGTGAAGCAAGGAACTGAAAGTTGATGTGCCGGCAGTCGTCGTTGATGAGAGGATTTTTCTTCCATTTTGGTTCGATGCAGGTACTTTTGTTTGTTAACACCAAAAGCTGTATTGTTATTTTCAAAAAAATATTGTTGCCTGAAGAGAATTATAACTTTGCTCGTTGACAGTATTATTATCAAGATAATGGCGCTCCATGCCCCTGTTATAAACAGCGCCTCGAATACCTGTCGCAGCAATGTAAGCGTAGAATGATTGTCCGCCGTTCCGATCGTCCGCGGCCAGCGCAGAGTCCTGACCTAAGTTTCGTCGATTACTGGTTCAGGGGGAGGGGAATGGGAGATGTGATTTCTCGAGGAAAACCCAAAACCTTGAATCATTTGAAACGGATGTTAGACGAAACGGTTGCAGCCTGGATAATTGTCGGATACAACGTGCATTAATAATGGGTGTCACAATATAATGGTCGACACATCAAGGCTAAACTGTAAATGGCAAGTAAATGCGTTGCAATATAACGTAACCGTTCCTCATTCGTCGCCATTTTCCGACTACGAATGGACAATTATTTACCTATATTACCTATAGATTTATTGGGGGTCGAAAGTAATCACTCTGTACTTCGTAATGCTTGCGTAACGCAACCCAGCGGTTACTTAGGCAAAGTACAAATAAGTATATGAATCATTCATAGGTAAATGGACCTTTCTGGTCACAATTCATTCTGACGTGCCCAGCTCGCCTGCGAATGTCCTGATATGCCGTGGTTGCCATGGTGCTCACATGTGTGTGGTCTGATGTTCAATGGTCACCGAAGTGCCCTCCTGTGTGTCACTACGTGCCCACCTGTGTGTCACGACGTGCCCACCTGTGTGTCACGACGTGCCCACCTGTGTGTCACGACGTGCCCACTTGTGTGTCACGACGTGCCCACCTGTGTGTGTCCTGATGTGCCCCTGCAAGAGCCAGGGCCTGCTGAAGCTTTTGCCGCAGGTTTTGCAGCGGCAGCCCTGCGTATGTGTCCTGATGTGTTGACTCAGCGCCGCGGGGCTCAGGTACACCTTGGCGCAGTGCGGGCACTTGCGGACGGACCCGGAGCTGCTCTGGTGGCACTGCCTGGGGAAGAGAACGTGATCACGATCAATGGAGGAGAGAAATCGATCACGATCACTAGGAAAAGATGAAGGGAACACTAAGGAATGCGGGAAATCACGTTCACTTGAAAATAGAAGGCGAAAACTATCAATGGATGAGAGAAAACGATCACGATCACTGGGGGAGAGAAGACGTATATTGAGGAATGATGGCGATAACGACCCCGTGAGTAGAGAAAGCGATCACGATCACTAAGGGAAAGAAGGCGACCACGTTCAGATTACTTTGGAAAAGCAGACGAACATGGGGAGGGAAGGCGATCACGATCACTAGGGGAGAGAAGGCTAGCACGATCAATGAGTGAGAGGAGGCAATCACGTTCACTAGGGGTAGGGGGAGGGGGCGATCGCGATCACTGGCAGATTGAAGGTGATCACGATCACGTTTGGAGAGAAAGCGAACATGATCACTAGGTAAGAGAGAGCGATCACTATCAATGTAGAAGAGAAGCGATCACGATCATTGGGGAAAAGAAGGCGATTACGATCACTAGAGGAGACAAGACGATCACGATCAATTAAGGAGAAGAGGTGATCACGATCACTAGAAGAGTGAAGCGGTCAGGATCACTCGGGGAAAGGTGATCACGATCACTAGAGGAGAGGAGGCGATCACGATAACTTGTGGAGTGAATGCGAAAACTATCAATGGAGGAGCAAATGCGATCTCGATCACTACGGGACAGAATACGATCACGATCACTAGGGTAGTGTAAGCGATCACGATCACTGCAGGACATCAATCTATCGCAATCCCTGGGCAGTTCACGGGGAAAAATGCGATCACGATCACTAGCGAGAGAATGCGAGAAAATAAGGAGGTTGCGGTCACTAGGGGAGAGATGGCAATCACGATCAGTATAGGAGGTGGTCATGATTACTGGGGAAAGAAGTCGATTACGATCACTGGGGGAAAGAAGGCAAACGCTGGGGAGTAGAAGCTGTCGCGATCACTGAAGAAGAATGCGAACACTGGGGAGAGAAAGCGATCACGATCACTGAGGGAGAGAAGGCGATCACGATCACTGAAGGAGAGAAGGCGATCACGCTCACTGGGGAGAGAAAGCGATCAAGATCACGGGGGGTCACAAAGCAATAGCGATCAAAAAGGAAGTGAAGGCAATAACGATCACTAGGGAAAGAAGGCGGGGAGAGAAGGGGTCACAATCACTAGAGGAGAGATAGCGATCACAGTGAAAGAATTTCTATCAGTGGGGGGTTTGTAAGAAGACGATCACGATCACTGAATGAGAGAAGGCAAACACTGAGGAAGTGGAGGCGATTACGATCACTGGGGGAGAAGAGCCTGTCACGATCCCAGAGGGAGAGGAGGCGAACGTTGGAGAGTGAATGCGATCACGATCATTGGGGAGAGAAAGCAATAACTGGGGAATAACGGCGATCATTGGGAAGAGAAATCGATCAATGGCGGTGAGAAAGCGAGCGGTTACTGGGGTGTGTAGGCAATCACAGGGGAGTGAAAGTGATCACTGACGAGTAAAGGCAATCACTGGATAGTGAAGGCGATCAATGGGGAGTGGTGGCGATCACTGGGGAGTGGAGGCAATCACATGAAAGGGAATGTAATCATTGGGGAGAAAATAAATCATTGCGTAGAGAAGGCGATCACTGGAGAGTAAAGACGACCAAGGAAAAGGGAATGTAATCATTGGGGAGAGAAGGCGATCACTGAGGAATGAAGGCGATCACTAAGGAATGAAGGCGATCATGGGGGAGTGAAGGCGATCACGGGGGAGTGAAGGAAATCACAGGGAGTGAAGACGATCACTGGGGAGTAAATGCGATCACTGGGGAGTGAAGGCGATCATTGGGGAGTGAAGACCACCACGGAAAAGGGAATGTAATCATTAGGGAGAGAAGACGATCACTGAGGAATGTACGCGATCACTGGGGAGTGAAGGCGATCACTGGGGAGTGAAGGCGATCACGGGGAGTAAAGGCGATCACGGGGGAGTGAAGGCGATCACGGGGGAGAGACAGCGATAACTTGGGAATGAAGGCGATCACGAGGGAGTGCAAACGATCACTTGGAAATGAAGGCAATAACTGGAGAATCAGGGCATTCACGGGCGATAATCACGGGAACAAAGGAGATCTATAACACAGTATGTTTGACTGTTCCTCGTATTCTGAAACATAGCGATTCATACTTAAGTTGTAATAATGAAAGAATTACCAGTATTGGGAAACATATTTACCTAAAGTCTGCGGACGTTTCGAAATAAAAATTTTTTATATCTTCAGTGCATTGCAAATCTATATTATAACACTACCATATTTAATCTATTATGTTTGAATGAACAGCCAGTTGATGTTGAATTAATGTGAGGCGTTTTTTCCACATATAAATAGACTCTGAATTTTGAGTCTTAAGATCTGATTCGAGGTTGACAGATACGCAAATAGAGAAATTTTCTAATCTGATAGGGTGGTCGCCATCGATCAAACGGACCTGCCGTGGTGTTGAGATGTCCGCACAAACATTGTGAGAGTCTGCAGGGCTACCAATGTAGAACTACTGGAGCAGGTTAGTCATTAAAGTCGGCTGGCATCGTTTCCATCTAGCAGCACTAGTTATCCAAGAGTCATCATTACCGTGAAGCGATGAACACAAACTAGTCACTAAAGATACCGCATTCGACCTCCATTTAGCATTGTTAATACAGTGAATAGGTTGGCGATGAACTCACGTCATGCTAGCGCTTAGTGTTGTGACGTCGGCGCTCCCAAACATCAATGAGAGTCTGTGTATGTTATTGATGGAATTGTCACAGTGAGAATGAGTTATATCAATACGTAGCAGCAAAGCGAAAGCGACAGGATAGTGAAAATATGTACGTCTACTTTGCAATGTATAGATTAGAAATGTGTGACTCAGATGGAGGGAATGAGCTTTAAAGGTGTATCAATATGTATTTGCTGTTTATGTAAAATACCTTTAAAAAGAGAAATACATACAATACTGGCAACCCATGTTCCTTTATTGTTGGGTTGACCGCTTAGAATACAAATGAGGTTTTTTCACCAAAGCCTATTTGTTGTTTATGAAAAATCTCTTTGAATAAAGAAATACATACAATATTGGCAACACATGCTCCCTCATTGTTGGGTTGACCGCATAGAAAATAAATGAGATATCTTCACCAAAGCTTTTCATATGGATGAAAGGAATTCTGCAACACCGCCACCAGCAAGAAGAAGTGCCACCTGATCTGTCTACACCTTTTATAAAGTTTGCGCCAAAAGATTTGAATTGCATCCAAACCAGTTTGTAGCAGAACCTTTCAAGGCATCTTTCTTCAAAACGTGAGGTTCTAAGTCTAGTACCACTTCATTTACGAGTCGCAAAGAGAAATGCAAACTAACCGTGCCTGCATTAGCCGGCTTCACAAACAAAGCACCCCCTTCCTTTGCTACTCTGGGCAGTGTTTAAAGTCCCCCGCGCTCGGCAACAGGTGTTGGTGTTTAGGCTGCCACCAGAGGACGTTATGACGGGAGAGGGCAGCCGTAATGACAAGCTAGGGGGAGCGGATAACCCTCCGCGCCGAGGGAGGAGAGACCCATCGGCGACGGAAATAGCCATGATCTTGGGATCTTGCAATCCCGCGTGTTCTCGACTCCATACCACTGACAGGGGCGTAGCAAGGGATGATTTGACGTCTGAATAAAACTACTTGGCGAGAGAAGGAGGCGGGGGTTCAACAATTTTAGCGATTCCGCTACCAGAATACAGAATTTAGCTCCCATAAATTGCATTTCGCAGTTTACTCAATTTTTCGAGTTATAGATACAGTGATTGATCCTGGTCATAAGAGATACTCCCATGGGCTACATGTGTATCACGAAGGTGACCCTCCCCCTTAATTCAGGCTGTTAAGAGAGGCTGAAAGTTACTTAAAATAAAATGTGTATTAGTATTCGGAAATTCTCGGAAAATAACCATAAAAAACACCTGTGTAGGAAAGAGGAAGCTGGAACTGTGGTAGTTAAATTCTATAGCTAAAGTTATATTATAAAAATTTCCGTACAGGGTACCTACAATGTAGAGCCCACGCACGTCCGGTGTACAATTATAATTTCGAATAGCTTACGGATGACACCTACACAGTAACTTACTCTCCTGCAAACTCTCTACAATATTTTGAAATAGATACCAAGATTAGAATAACAATGAATTTCACAGTACTTTCCTGGTATCCTCTCTACACGCTGCCCTTCTCTTCGCATCCGCACAACTTCCCGTGTCACGGCGTCTAAGCCACGCCGCTGTTCCCCGAAGCCCCTGACATCAAGAGAAGTATTTCCCCTCGGTAGGAAGCAGCCTGTGGGGATATTAATAGCTAAAGCTACCGAGAGGGTGCACCTCTACAAACCATTGGAAGTGCCGCCGTCGAATGAGACTCCGAGAGTAGAAACGGACAGGAGACCGCATGCGGAAATGTGGCGACACAGTCAGTTGTTTATGGATAATACGTTAACGTAAAACCGGATAAACAAATCAATTCATTATCAACCCTAATTTCATCTCAAAGAGGGCACTACAAACCGGATGAACACCTCCCCCACACACCCACTTATCCCCTTGCGTGTGCGACTCACGTCATTTACTGTCTTTGGGATGACTTGTTTTTATTATGAAGAGGATTATTTGCTAAGCAATAGTCAAGATTCACTGTACCCCGTGACAAAAAGTAGATAAAGAGTTGTTATCGTTCTTTACAGTAGCTACATCCTGCAACAACAACGTTAGCAAGGAATGATGTTCGTCGTTATAGCTAATTGTAAAATACAACCTTGAAAAGTCGCTGTTTGGGTCAGATACTGTTACTACTGGTATTAAAAAAAATTATTCTAAAAATGTCAAGAACATCATTTACGCAGCGAAATATTTCCCTGTGACAATATAACAGCTTCAAATTTGATGTTTACGCCATTCTTCAGTGCTGCTTGAAGCTTATTTATTTACCTGTGTCTTGCCAAGTTGGACGAGGTAGAGTAGCCTCTGCCACAATCTGAACATGTATACAAATCCTTTAGCAGGCAGGCACGACTGGAATACTCCGACGAATTTTCTGTGAATTCCTCTCCGTCTGACTTACAAATCTGTTGAGTGCAGAGTTTCGTTTGCGTTGAGGAAGTGGTTTGCGTAGTACTGTTGACAACGGAAGTTTGGAAAACTCTGGATTCATTTGCATGAAAACAACTTCCGTGTTTTCTAAAATTCATATGCGAAACAGTTCGGTTTGGATTGTCGAGAGCAGACGGTAAAATAATGTCATCTTGAATAGGTAGACTGTAACGGAAGTTTCGAGTAAAATTCTCACCAGTGAAATTTTCATTCGAGTTTATTGGTTCACGGGACCTAAATTCGAACGAATTTCTATCATTTGGAACGACATCTATCGTGGGAGTCTCCGTGATGAGGTTGTTGATGAAATTTTCCTGGAGCAACGTTCGTTTAGCATCAGGTGAACGACCCAACTTTTGAAAACTATGGAAAGGTGTTGAAAGGTTTGTTAAATTTAATGCATCAATGGGTGTTGCCTCGAAAAGGGCGGTCATGCCGGCCTTTCCACTCTCCGGAATGGTTCGAATGCTCAAAATGTAACCACTGTGCTCGTTACCCGTCGATGATCTATCAAAATAAGTTAAATTTAGAGGAATTTGAGATCTGTTACCTTGAATGTAATCTACTGACATGGTGGTATCATTGTTCTGACTAAGATCTTCATCGGAACAGAGCTTGACGGGTGAGTTTGCTTCGTGTCTGCCATGTTTCACCTCAGGGCAGTCCCAGTTGGTTGTACCACGTTTTTTGCTCTCTCGTCCAAGTCCTTCCTTCAACAAAGACTCACCACTTGGAGGTGAAACTTGATGAAATTGATCAGTGTTTATCAACGACTGTGAACTTTCAACGTTCTTAATAGAGGGAGAAGGAAGAGATGGACTGAGGTCTTCGCTGAGTAGTGCCACGTCGGCCAGGAAGGATAGAGAGTCCCTAGCCCAAGTCTCCACCATCTTGGAGTACTTGTTAAGGCACACAGGCTCGTGCATCTCGTCTTGCAAAGCTTGCACTGATCCTTTCGTAAGGTGCTACAGTTCAAAAGATAATATTGAAGTAGCTTACCGGTACTGAAACAATCCGCTGGTAGGGAACAAGATTAGAAAATAAACGTGTTTTACTAAAAATGCTGTCCCATGTACCAAACAAATAAATATCACAATCACTACCAACTTCAATCAGAACTTTCACCAGTGAACAAATTCCAACCCCAGCATGTCATATCCAAAGATGAACATTCAATAGCTCCAGTTGTAGCATGCTGAACCACGATAAATTCTCGAGTTTCGTCCCCAGTGTTCAAACCGATCTGCTTAACTGATCCCTGATTGCACAAACGAGCTCAAAACTGTTTATGGCCCAACCGCACCGGCCAGGTGCACTCGAACTTTCTATACAAACCAAGGCAGCCTTCATCACAGATATTTCGGTAGTTTTTTCTATCCGTCCTGAGCTCCAACGTGTGCCAATGAACGCTAAACGCAGCCTCGTGGTCGCGCCACGCACCAATCTTTGCCCCACGTTACACGGAATCTTGTTTAAGGGCAACAACACGTTGTAGAGGGCTTGAACCGAAACAAGAATCTATGTAGGTAATTGGTAAGTCATTCGACTATATATTTTCGATAAAAATCATGAGAAATTAAAACACTTATCATTATAATCTGGTACACACATCACATTTCTACTTGAAAACAAAGTATGTCATAACACCTAAAACGAAGCAGATTTACAAAATTAAATTTTTCTCGACAATTCACAATCGTACGTAACTGCCACGGGTTTGGCCCTCGTTCGGCCGGAGGTTCTTAAGAAGAGGAAATCGATGTGTTCAGTACCGGGGGGCACGAGTCACTGAGCCAACATCTCAGCGTGGGTCGGTGGTTGGCAGCGGGCTCCCAAGATGCGAGGAAGAAGAGCTACGGAGGTAGCAACGCCGCGACAGGGCCCCACCACGTGCTGGTAACGCAATTTATTTTGGTACCTACCGCGCGGTGCACGCGTGTCCTGTCTGCAGCAGATACGCTCCCGATGTTTTCGTAAAAAACACCAGCGGCGACGGCAGCACGCGATGTTACACGAGCGGTAGCTGTGATGTTCTTGACGTCGTTTGTGGGCGTAGTTGGTGCAAGCCCCGCATAAGGTCGAGGTGGGTGCCTAGCAATATCTTGGGATTAATAGAACGCCGTTTTCTATGATTGAATTTGTGTCTGTCCTGTTTCGGGAAAGTGAATAAATAATAAATTTTATTGAAGTTCGTGAAAAGCGTGGCACTCACTATTTACACTAATTTTGTTTGACTAGTTCGTACGGGATCAAACGGAGGTAAAGTTAGGAGTGACTTGAAATTCAAAGGCCAATTTGTTTATTTATTATTTGCTTCCATGTTCTACCGGAGTCCCAACGCGAAGTTAATGCAGATTCCCCCGTAGGCGGTCTTCAAAGGCCAAAAATGCATCGACCTTCCACGCCGCAGCGGATAAGACGCACGAATTTAGCACGGCACTGTACTAGTGCGTCATTTCCGTTGTAACGTGCGAGAAAATTTCGTTTTGAGCCTAATTTAGATTGTGTGACGTCAAACCTCGTGTAATTTATCTTAATATCTTCTGTATGAGTTTTGTTTTACTAGCCTTTCCTGTATTGCGCTTTCGAAGATCCTGGCGATTTAAAAGGTCTCTGAACGACACACCGTATTACCGCAGAACTAGTACAGTTACGTATCATGTATACTTTAAGGCTCACGGAGGAAGGTGAGGGTAAGTAGTGATCATACACACCAGAACACAAAAAGAAAGTATATTTTTGTAAAAAATAATGCAAACCGTACATTGTTTAGCTTGTAGTGCCGAGGTTAATAATCACCGGAACCTGCAGGCTGCAATACCAAATACTCTTGTAACGACACCATTAACGAATATTTAAATCATTCATCTCAATGATTAATCTCGCCTTTAATGAACAAAACATGTTGGCTTGGCTATAGACTTGAAAGTTCTAACATGTCATTTAGCTTTGGCTAAACGAGTATTACTTAAGCCTTACGGGGGATTATTACATTTTGGCGGATCGAGCTTCATCATTACCGCACGCATGCAACGGCCGACATAGAGTACAGGTGCCATTCTGGTACAGATACAGATACAGACACTAGGCCGCATCCCCCAGAAAGGGGGGTGGCCGACAGCAAGGCGCACCTCGCACCCTCATACGCTCACATTCACACAACTTAGCCCTTTTGTGCTAAAGGGTCCGGCCGGTACCCCCTCAACATACACTCTGGGTCACGAGTGCAGTCCGAGGATCCGTCGTCAGCAGCAGGGCCCGACAGTTTTCACTGGTTTACCCCCGCCGCATCATAATGACCGGGCCCCCCCCAACCACGCCCATCCCGACAGCGGGATGCCAAGGGCGGGAAAGCACATCAGAACAGCGTCAAAATCAACCATTCCCAACCATTCTCAACTCACGCCTGTTCATTGCACGCTCTCTCGTCACCTCTACATTCATGTTTCTCCTTCCCAACGCCTGCTTCACACCATCCATCCACCCAAACTTCGGTCTACCTTTAGGCCTGCGACCACTCGCCTCCGCATTCATCACCCTTTTCACCAATCTCCCTTCATCCATCCTCTCCATGTGCCCGAACCTTCTCAGAACACGCGAATCCACTCTGTTCTCCAACTTCTTCACCATCCCTGTTCTGCTTCGAACCACGTCGTTGGTGATCCGGTCTCTCAGCGTTAATCCAGCCATGCTTCTCAAACATTTCATCTCGAAAACATTCAACCTTCTTCTCTCCTCAGCTCTCACCTCCCCAAGCCTCAGCTCCGTTGAGCACAGTTGGAACAACAACACTCTCATACAGCCCTCTCTTTGCTTCTTTCCCAAAGTCCTACAGCTCATTACACTCCTCAGTGCACCCAACACTTTACAACCCTTCTTCACTCGCGCCTTCACTTCAGTTTCCACTAGTTCAGTTATCTCCACAAAAGAGCCTAGATACATAAAACACTGAACCTCCTACTCGCATCAACAGTCCTCGAGCATCTCATTACTTTACTCTTACCCACGTTCACTCGAAGCTTCCTCCTCTCACACACTCTACCAAACTCAGACACTAGCCTACATAGCTTCTTTTCCGAATCCGCAACCAGGGCCGTATCATCAGCAAATAGCCATTCTGGTACTCAGACAAAATGTACTGCCCAGGGACGCAGCTTACAAGCACTATACCTGCTATACGCATTTACGGTTCAGTAGTAGAAGTCGTTTCTTTCATGTTCCACCGGAGTCCCACCGCGAAGTTAATGCAGACTCCTCCGTAGGGCGGTATTTCCGGTTCAATGTTAGCACTAGTGGTTCTCCTGGGACTGTAGAGTTAGTGTCGAATCTCACTTGTTAGCACTAGTGGTTCTTCTGGCACTGTAGAGTTAGTGTCGATTCTCACTTGTTAGCACTTGTGGTTCTCTTGGCACTGTAAGGTTAGTGTCGAATCACTTGTTAGGTTAGGGCGGTTCACTTTTCAATACCCTTTCCCTCCGACTCATTCCACCTTCTTTCCATTCTTGCTCTCCTCAGGGTTGAGGTTTTCCTGTGTAAGAGCACACACCTCATGCATGGGGACCCCACTACCTGATTTCTCTTTGTTTTCAGCATAGACTGCTGCAGCAACTGCGTTCACACGACCATTGGCCGAGCAACAGCCTTTAATAACAATATAATAATTATGCAGTACGAACATTGAACTCCAACTCCCAACTCACTGTGAGCATCAATAGATAACAATAACAGCTCAATAAACTTGCAACGGCTAATACTTTCAACACTAATAGCTCATTATATACCCTATAATTATATCCACTACATCCTCTCACTATATCCACTATACTCGGTACAACCTCTATGCTCACAATATCCACTATACTCACTATATCCACTATACTCACAATATCCACTATACTCGGTACAACCACTATGCTCACTATATCCACTATACTCACTATATCCACTATACTCGGTACAATCACTATGCTCACTATATCCACTATACTCACCATATCCATTTACAGCTCACTACATCTACTAGCATTTCTGCAGAACGTATATCAGCCGCTCAATACACCCAACAGTAGATCACGAGATATAAAGCAACTTATTCACTGCGTACTACACTCTGTAACCGATTATGGTACCCCTTTACAACTCACGACATCCACTGACGGTACACTTGGAGCTCCTCACCACAGCAATTCCCTACACTATTAGACTACTACACACTGACTGCTCACTCTACTGAACTCTCTTAACAGTTCCCTATTAGCCCTTGCGGCTTCCCACACGCATCCATAAATCTGAGTCTTACAGTATTGGCTCGGTTTCTGAGGCTAACAAGCGATGCTTTGAGATAGAGGCCGACTTATGTATAGTCATACTCTGCTATACAAAATCTAGGTAATTGATAATTGAAATTGACTCCTCTCCACCGGCGCTCTGACGTAAGAGGGAATAAGCTCCCCCGTTAGAGGTGCATTTCATCTTTTCTGATAGGTGCGCAATTTAGCATGAGCGCAAACAAAAACTTGTTAAAACTTAATTGAAATTCAAAATTCTGTTATGCATGTATGCCAGTGCGAACGGGAATAATATTTTTTCAGTCTTCTTAACATAATAGAATGATACGTATCTCTAAATAGATCTTCGTTTATGTACTACTTGATAAATAAATAGACCAAAGTACAGTAAGGTTGCGAAAGAATTATTTCGTCTACACTGTTATGTTCTATGTATACACTGTTTCGTATAGACCAAAAGCCTACAGAAATCTATTAATTTTTTGTTGTTTCATATATGTTTGGTCAGTGAGTAGGCTTTGCAGAGCGAAAATTTGATCCAAGAAAACTTTTCCAGCTGCCGCAAGTGCGTTGCCCTCTAATAAGGCTGCTTCATGCTGAAAGCTGTTTGATGCCACAACGGACATGGTGGCACATATACGGTCCCATGCCTGAGTCCATTAAATAGTTGTGAGTTGCCACAAATCGTTCCGATTGGATTTGATTTGCGATTAGTAGATGATAAGAAACCAATCTTAGTGCTGAATAGTGACAAATTGTATCTGATGCGTAGAAATAAATTTAGGGAATGAATTTGCAGTCTCATTTCCCCCCATTCACGTATGACTCGGGATACAGCAGAATTCGACCGCTTGACAAGCCTTAGACATTGTAAAAAGGTAGTGTTGTGATTTACGGATAGCGGAGTGTGTATAAGTCAGAGTTTTAGGCCGAGTGATGGCACTCAAGACTGTCTTAGAAGATGACGTATTATGGGAGGTATTTTTTTAGTAATTGAGATGACTAAATGAAGTGTGCGTAACTATGCGAGAAAGTAGAAGCCTCTTGTGGGAGCGTAGCCAAACGTGTGTTTGTCTCGAACACAGCGGCAGCTCTGGCTCCGGCAACCGTTTGGAGCCGCCACAGTATATAAGTCGGAAATCAGCGCATTGTTCGTCGAGCAGAATTGAGAATTCCCTGCAATATTTATTGACGGGAGTAGTTACGTTTGAATTATTTGTAAATTTTGATTGACTGGCAGTGGGTTGATCATCCACGTAGTCCTACTGATTCGGGAATTCTGCAAGGGAATGTAGTCCTGGTAGCCTCGCAGGACATGCCTAATGTGGCCAGTAATTCAACCAAACGTGCGTAAACAATGACGAGCAGATATTTACTTTAAGTCGCAAAGAGGCATTTATCAGAAGTGTTGGTGATGTGATTGTGGCTGGGACGTTGATTGGGCTTCTTGTCTTGAATAATGTTGTACTGCGAGTTCATTTCTTTAAAGAGGAAGCGGAGGTTCGTTGGCGAGAACACGCAAAGGTTCGATGGGAATGGAACTGCAAGCACCGGTTGTAGTGCACTTGGCTTTGTTTGGAATGATCGAACAATGTTCGAGATATGTTTTGGCTGTTGAATTGTAAACTATTGCTCTGAGGTCAAGACGAGATCGCACGATTGTTCTTTACAATCCCTAGAGATTGCCGTGATTGTCCACCCCATTTCAGGGATGTTATTATTAGAAGGATTCCCGTCGATTTTCAGCAGCAGCACTGCAGGGTTATGTGCACAGACTTAAAGTCCAAATCCGAGTAACTAATCTTTGTTACTCATAAGGTTCACGCCTCACTTATAAGGTTTAGTGAAGCGAAAAATCAATCAATCAATCAATACACCACCATTTGATTACAGAAAGATTGAAATATGATAAAGTTGAATCATTTTGGTCCTTCACGAGATCATTTTTCTTAAAAGAGTATTACATGTTATGTTTGATTCTTCAAGATATTCTGCCACAGCGCAAGGGCCACGACTCGGACAATGTCACAAATGATCGTTTGAACGCATTTCCCACGCCCAACTTATATCAAAAACAGTCCAACAATAAACGAGATTCGTCTAGAATCATGATTTATGACATAAGTAGTATACACGCAATAAATGTAGATAAAAAACACGTACTCGTTCAATCCAAGTTAATTCAGAGCTCTGACAAAGAAACTTACTTGGCCGCATACAACACCGTTCAATAAATGATTATAGTGTCACTTTGAAGTTTTGCGTCTACTTTAATGGTGAAGCTGTCGTCACCGCTGGCGGTGATGTTGATTGACATCAAATGTGATGTCTGTGATGTTGATTGATCAAATGTCAGGTCTAAGATTGACATCAAATGTCATTTTCAAGTGTTCGGGGAACTTAGGGCCGTTGTTGAATAGGTTGTGGTCGTCAAATCGAATGTATTGTCTCCTCTTTACGTTTCTTGGTGTTCGGGCGTTATGAGTTTCAGCTGAGAGGAGAGCGATGTTATCAGAGAGGTCAGAGGCGGAAGCACACGAACAGGTTACGGGTTCCCTGGCCTCTATCCTCTTCATCAGCTCGTCCAGTCTGGTATTCATAGTTGTAAAAAAGGTTCACGAGTTTAGTGAGGCGGTCACAGACTTCACTGGAGGGCGCCGAGTAGTCCTCGGTCTCACGCTCGGGAAGGCCCATCATTTTATCTTGCCTAGGACATTCTGCATTCTGATCATATTCGCGTTCAGCTTCGAGAAGTGTTCATTTGTGTCATCGACAGCGACCTGAGACAGCTCTCCTGTCGATGAGGAACCCATGAGGGGTTCGTCATTCTTTTCGCAGACTGGTTTGAGTGTGACGCTCTGGAGGGGCCATCAGCCCCTCTCTGATAGGGCATGGTCTTGCCCATTGTTTGATCCCCGGCTTCTACCAGAGGTTCTGGGTAATGAAGGTGGAGCCTTTTTTACTTACAACTTTAAGTGTATCTTAGTATATTTATAAGCGTTCTTAAAATTAACTTAAATATAATCATATAACTAGACTTAAAGCTACATTTTTTAATAAACTTTTTCAACGTTTTTCTTATATGAACTTTATTTTATAGTAGATTTTTTTCTTCTTTTCAAACCTCGGTGTCAGTGGGGGGCTCACTTCTTTGTGCCCCAAGGGGGGGGTGGGATGTAGCTACAAACTGGAAAGGGGGAGACGGTGGAGGGATCTTCTAACTCAAAACGTATTTACACAAAGGGACAAATCCAATTTGGTGGTTAACGAGGACACCGCGAGAAGGCGGGTGAGCCTAGGATACCCCCAGGGGGTATCCCTTTGAGTTGCCTTATTGCTCTCGCTCT
The DNA here is from genome assembly GCA_016164225.1 of Gammarus roeselii. Taxonomy (NCBI): domain Eukaryota; kingdom Metazoa; phylum Arthropoda; class Malacostraca; order Amphipoda; family Gammaridae; genus Gammarus; species Gammarus roeselii. The sequence goes on from SDVV010004450.1 coordinate 18,330, forward strand.
AATGAGATGATAGTCGATCTCTCCAATTAAGTTGAAAACTTTAACCTTTGCGAGACGATATTCGGTCTCGGAGCGATATTCGGCTTAGAGCGGTGACCGGCTCTTATTTTGATACAGCAAAAAAAAAAATCTGATCCCTGGAAACTTGTAAGCTCTTGAGCTTAGACGCGAAGAACAGTATGCGAACTCACTTTGTCACTCATTGGTTACGATACTGCTTCTGCGCAACGCTACAGTCCTTTGCGGTGGAGATCCTTCATGATGCCGTATTTCCAGGTAGTATCGTATGCTTTTCGATGTCGAAAAATAAGGAAACCACATGTTCCCCGCAAACAAATGCCTGTTTAATGTCAAATTCCAGTCTTACAAGGTGGTCCGTCGTAGTGACGCTTGCGGCCTCCGCACTGGATGCTGTTGAGGCCTGCATGCTGCAGCATGCATATCAAGGTAGGGCGCGAGTTTATCATTCTTTCCATAAGTCTTACAAAGGACACGGGTATGAGCAATGTGGCGGTAGTTATGTGGGTCACCGTGAAATTTCCCGGGTTTGGGTATTGGGATAATTACAGATTCCCGCCATTGATCGGGAAAAAAATTGTTTGAATACATTGTGTTGAATACTTTTAATAAGTGTTCACTAGCGCCATTTGGGAGATTCATGATCATGTTGATGTGCACCTGGTCCGTCCCGGGTAAAGTTTCACGTGTATGGTATATAGCGCACTGTAGTTCGTGGAGGGAGAAAGGTTTGTTGTAGGCTTCGTCGTTTCTAGAAGTTAAGTGAAGATGTTCACTTTCTCGCACGTCCTTTTTCCATTGGAAAGCAGCCGTGTAGTCAACTGATTGCGATATCTGGTTGATAGTCTGAGCTGGTTTATTTGCAATTTCCTCGTGGGAAGAATAGATTATGCTCCGTCTGAAAGAATGTGGATGGGTCGCTCGGATTTTCCCTGGATACGTCGATTTTTTCCCACACTTGGGTGAGGGGGGTGTTTTGGTTAATACCGAGACGAGGGACCCGGGCAGCTCGGGGGACTTGGGTAACCCTCTGGGACTCATCGGGCTCTTTTGAGATCCGAGGGAACTTTCCCCCCCTTCACCCCGCTCCCACCCTAAAATGATTGTGTTAAAAAATTAGTTATTACAGTCCACAGGATTACCGGCGCAGAGGGGGAGAGCCACGTCAAGGCTGATCGAGGAGCGTCGAGATCAGTCGAAACATGTCAAGACAACTCGAGCTGGGTGCGACGAGTCGAGACTGGCCAAAATGAGTCAGGACAAGCCGAGATGAGCTGAGACGAGGGGATTCGAGGATCCGGGGGACATGGCTTACCCTCCGGGACCCATCGGGCTCTTTTGGGACCAGAGGGACGTCTGTCCCCCCACCCTATCCCCTCAAACAAAAAGTGGGAATTCACGTCTGTACACGTACGGTTTATTAACCGAGAACCCCCGATATAGCACAGGTTGATCCCTAGTTTGTGTTGAGACCTTAAACCTTGCGTTCGATTGCCTGAACAGTGGTCTTGTAACGTTAATCGTAACGTAACTATAGGAATCCAGTATGCCGTCAAGAGTTAGCCTTGGTGTGGATGGATAATAAATAAAATAGAATAAAAAAGTTTATTCATACACAGATGGTATGTTCTTCTTTGAAACAATAAATTTATACATAGTAAATATAAAATAGGTAGAATGAAAAGCTTAAAACATGTAACTAAGTAGTTGGAGCTGTGTGCAAGCGGTAGGGAGCCATTTTTCTATCCTAGCTGGACACACGAACACGGCTATTGCCTAAACATGTCATGACAAGAGAGCTATAAGGGTAAGTTGTAATGTGCACAGTTGATATCA
>SDVV010004451.1:0-20181 GCA_016164225.1 Gammarus roeselii
AACGATATAAACACTCAATTATAGACATCAAGGCAAATCAACCGTGGAAATTAAAGCTAATACAAAAAACAGTGTTCAATAAAACTCATGACTGAACATTCCAGGAGCGTATCCAACTTTTTACCTTAGGTATCCCGACACCCCACCCCTCCAGAAATGTGTTATAACAATATTCCTACCAGAAATTAATAAACACATATAATGAGCAACTGAAAGGAACCAAGCGTACCCCAATTCAGCCATCTAAAGAAGAAAAAACATATTCAAATACAATAAAAATCAATAACTAATATAAACTAAAATGTTCAAAACATAACACTTTGCCAATCCAGGCCCGTTCGCTTGCGCCGCCCGATAGCCAGCCGTAAGCCAGCCGTAAGCCAGCCGTGCGCCAGACGTAAGCCAGCCTATTTGGCCTGTTATCTGACCCAGGTTTCCAAAAGTAATTAAATTGACCCAAAATTGATTAATTTGACTCCAAAAGGGATTAATAATTATATTGTCCGAGTTACATGGGGCCTAAGTCGGGTACCCAAAGTAATTAGATACATCCTAACCATTACATTGTCCGAATCGCTCAGGGAGTTTTGGATTCATTTGTATCTACTTATAGCCTTATCCATCCTCTTCTGACCTGTTGTGGAAACGTGAATATTTCTACCTACAAAACAAAACAATGACCTATCATTCGTGTCATTGGAACACTATCACATATTAGCAAACGTGACCACACTTTGCGTCTCTTCTATCAATAGAAATGGAATCTTCTCCCAACGTGTCACATCCCTAACATTCCCGCCGAAGTGTTCGTTTACAAAGCTTTGAAGGCATTAACTTACACCGAAAACGATTCTTTCGTAGAAATAAACTATAAATACAATCTTCATAACAATACAGATTCGAAAATTCAATGGAACCTTTCAACACAATCCCAACTGTTATTCAAAACCAGGACTGGTAAAACTTGTAATTCGATTGATGCAGATATAAGAGCGAGTAACAGCATAGGCACATCCACACCTAAATTGGAGTGCACTTGTTCAAATTTACTTCCCTTATTCAGTTTATCATGCCAACTATTTGATATTAATTTGTTATTTATTCTCCCACCGTATCACGTCATCCCACCGTGTCACGTCATCCCACTGGTCAAAAGGCTTCGTCAAAGATCCTCACAAACGCTTTGTTAGTAAGTTGCACAGCATCGATATTCAAGGCGAACTCAATAACTGGATAAAATGCTGGCTCACGGACAGACGGCAGCGAGTCGTTCTTAATGGAGCTTCCTCCAATTGGGGTAAAGTTACAAGCGGCGTGCCCCAAGGATCTGTGTTGGTCCAGTTCTCTACATAATATTCATAAGCGATCTCGACAGCAACATACTCACGAACATTAGTAAGATTGCAGACGATACCAAGCTAGAAGGAAAAGTGCAAACCAAACTCGAGTGTGAGCAGATCCAATTGGACTTGAACAAAATTGTTGAATGGTCAGAAAAGTGGCAAATGAAATTCAATGTCGACAAGTGTAAAGTTATGGATATTTATCACCATAACCCTAAACACGAACATTCAATAACCGGAAAGAAACTAATACCTGTCACCGAAGATAGAGATCTCGGTGTCATCATTAGTAACGACTTGAAAAGCATCAAGCAATGTAACGAGGCAGCAAAAAAAGGCAATAAAATGTTAGGCATGATATCCCGCACAATTTCGTACAAGAGCAGAAATAGTATTCGCATGTTATACACTGCATTGGTTAGATCGCACAATGAGTATTCCGTTCAATTTTGGTCTCCATACCTCAGAAAATACATTATTAAATTAGAGAAGGTCCAACGTAGAGCAACCAAACTAATCCCTTCGCTGCGCAATAAATCGTACGAAGAGAGACTGCGCGAACTCACCCTTTATTCGCTAGAGAGACGTAAAGTCAGAGGTGACATTATCGAAGTGTGGAAGATTATGAAGGGTAAGGAAAACATCGTGCGAGCAAGCCTGCTCACTTTAGATGCGAACGAAGTGACCAGAAATAATGAATAAAAAAATTGTTGGTAAGCGTTTCACACTCGATATCACGCGCAACTTCTTCGCGTATAGGGTTGTCGAAGAGTGGAACAGACTTCCCGCGGAAGTTGTAAACAGCGATTCAATCGAAACGTTTAAGTCACGGCTCGACAAAAACTACCAAAATCACAGCTAAATGGATCCCATCTATAGCACTTTCACCAGTATATTCGTGAAAAATAGTGTCCGGCATTGACACCCATACCGTTAAATTAGTGCCCGGCATTGGCACTGGCACGGTAAAAAAGGTGTCCGGCATTGGTACCTGCTCGTTGCGAAACGGTGTTCAGCAATGACACCTGTCAGCATTGGTTTAACGAGGAATGAAACTGTGACAATCTCAGATCAACACCGTGGGTCGGTGGCTTTATCTTCAGGTGCTGATTTGGGTTGTTTCGAGTATCATTATTAAATGCTATTTCCTTTAACAAACTTTCCCTCTCTTGATCTATTGAAACAGAAAATATTAAGACACAAGATGCTATCTTAGACGTTCTACTTCAGAACTAATCTTCTTATTATCAAAAGGCAACCTAGTTTGGGCCAAAAGGTCTGTTGTTGTCTTCTTACACTTGTACACACTAGTAAGCCCTATGTCACGTTATCCCACCGTGTCACGTCATCCCACTGTGTCACGTCATCCCACCGTGTCACGTCATCCCACCGTCTCACGCCATCCCACCGTGTCACGTTATCCCACTGTGTCACGTCATCCCACCGTGTCACGTCATCCCACTGTGTCACGTCACCCCACCGTGCCGCGTCATCTCACTGTGTCACTTCATCCCACCGTTTCACGTCATCCCACTGTGTCACGTCATCCCACCGTGCCACGTCATTCCACTATGTCACGTCATCCCACCGTGTCACGTCATCCCACTGTGCCACGTCGTCCTACCGTGTCACGTCAATGCACTGTGTCACGTCATCCCACTGTGTCACGTCATCCCACTGTGTCACGTCATCCAACCGTGTCACGTCATCTCACTGTGCCACGTCATCCCATCGTGGCACGTCATCCCACTGTGTCACGTTGTCGAACCGTGTCACGTCATCCCACTTTGTCACGTCAGCCCACTGTGTCACGTCATCCCACCGTGTCACGTCATCCCACTGTGTCATGTCATCCTACCATGTCACGTCATCCCACTGTGTCACATCACATTTGCAGTGTTTGTCTACAAAGCTCTATATAATTTGACTAACATTTGCAACGATTATTTCCTATGAAACAAACTCATGTGTTATCTTCGTACAATACGGATATGCATATTTACAGCATATCTGTAGCAACACTATTGCTACAGATATAAAATCGAGTTGTAGTATAGATACCTTTACAAGTAGATTAAAATTATACCTGATTGAACTGTCGGGGCAGAACTTTTTTATACTGTAGTAATTGACTTCCTGTAAGTAATTTACCATGTCAATTTTTTTTTAACTCCTGTTATCACGTACATGTACGAAACTTTTCAATCATCAGCTCCTTTTAATAGTTCAGTTAACTATATTTCTTCTGCGCACATGTAACCTGTCATTATAACTATGAAGTTAGTTTCGAAATATGCGGTTCCTAAGCTAAACATTTTATGAGCGAACTTTGCATACAATCCCGCGTCGGACATTTTCTACTCCAAATTCCTGTATAAAACGTCTTTGTAAACAGTATATTTTCATACTAACTTAATATCAGTCAACATACCTTATTTCATGATCACATCAATTTCAATTGATCTAACTTATAGTACTTGTTTTATCCATTGATTGATGGGCGGTTAATGTAATTTAATGACTACCATTTTTCGTCAGTCAATATTATACTACCTTTAGAACAGCTGACGATGGCGAAGACCTTGTACATATTATCTGTATTTGAGCATCCGTGTACAATTTCTTGCCCCAAAAAGTATACATTCTGAGAGGGACTCGTTACAAAGGGTATGCCAGCCATCAAGAAGCACCATTGAAGATAATGTCAAGCCTGAACCTGTGTCATCACCACAGTGTGTGGTCGGAGACTTCTACATACATTGATTGGTAGACTGGTTATTGTACTTTTTCTTATCTAAGTTTGCGTGACTTTCCTTACAAGTTCGTGATGCAGATCAGGAATACACTGACAAGAGGAAGTATGCCCTAGTCGTCTATTTTCACGAATGACCTCCTGAATACTGAAACTCAAAATTAAACCATCAGTGAAACACATTGATCAATCGTGGGTTACGAAATTTGCGTGCGTCGACCTACAAAAATATCACTCGCAATTAACATGAACAATACTTTAAATACTATGTTAACTAGATATTCAACAAGATGATGAATATAAAGGTAATAAAACACTCCTTAACTAAAAGACACAACCAGTTGATGTCGTAATAGGAGATTTTGTCAACTGCAACGGATGTATGAAGAAAATTTTGCACTCAACAACAGAGACGACGTAATCGAAATCGCTTCGTGAGCCAAAATCAAACACAAAAAATATGTTATATGTTATGGTCATTTGAGAATTACTCGAGGTACGAACGAATTCCCTCGAGAAACATAATCGAAATACGTCACAGGCGAATGAGCATTCACAAAAAGAAGTCAAGTTTTGCTCGATTCTGAAGTTCCAATTGTTGAAAGTTTACCTGATCGAAGTTCTCTTATTGAAGTTGCAAAGTGATTGGCTGCCTATAGATAACTTGAGGTAATGAAATCTCCAGGATTTATAAAGTCCTGCATGTACAGATACAAATACAGAAACTATAGTGGATCCCCCAATAAGGGGGGTGGCCGACTGTGAGGCGCACCTCAAACTCCTCGTATACACTCACACTCAAATCAAACTTGGCCCTTTTGCGCTAAAGGGGCAGGCCGGAAGATCCCGCAACACACACTCAGGGTCAGGATTGCGGTCCGTGGTCACTGTCTGCAGCAGGGCCCGACATTGAAGCTGGTTAACCCTTGCTCCGTCATAGTAACCAGGGATTCACAATCCCGACCATCTAGTTTCAAGGGCATGAAAACACATCTGAGTAGCGTTAAAACTCATCTATTCACAATCATTCTTCACTCACGTCTATAAATCGCACGCTCTATCGCTACATCCACACTTATGTCTCTCCTTTATAACGCTTGATTCACGCCATCCATCCAACCAAACTTTCCTCGACCTCTAGGCCTACTTCCTTCATCCCTCTTTTCACCAATCTCACATCATTCATCCTCATCATGTGCCCAAACCATCTCAGAACACGTGAATCTACTCTCTTCTCCAACTACTTCACTTTGCCTGTTCTAGCTCGAACAGCGTTGTATTTCATCCTGTCTCTCAGCGTCACTACAGCCAGGCTCAGAAAAAAAAATCCTCTCGAGATCATCCGAACTTCTCCTTTCTTCTGCTCTCGCCCCCCTAATCGCAGCTCCGTACAGTACAGTTGGGACAACTACCTCCTCATTACACACTTCAATGCACCCAACACTTTACACCCTTCCTTCACTCGCGACTTCACCTCAGTTTCCACAAGTTTAGTCTTCTTCACATGAGAGCCCAGATACTAAAAACATTGAACTTCCTTCACTAACTCTCCATTTAGAAGAACGCTAATTCTGCTCGCATCGACATTCTGCGAACACCACATTACGTTGACATACGTTAACTTGCAGCTTCCTCCTCTCACACAGTCGTATAAACTCCAACACTAGCCTACACATCTTCTCAGAATATGCCACCTGTGCCATATCATCCACAAACAGTATCTGATTCAACTGCGAATTGCACACAATCGCTCCCAACAACTCTGAGCCACGACCCAATAAACTCGCGTTCACCTCCCTGACGACTTCATCCATGTAGATATTGATCAGCAGGGAGACATAACGCAGCCTTGTCTCAGTCCCACTTTCACTGTGAACCAAGCACTCACCTCGCTCCCCACTCTGACATGTTCTGATGCTAACGTAGAAACTCTGAACCGCTTTAAATAAATGTTTAACTACTCTGTATATACGCAACGCTCTCCATAATGCTTCCCTGACGACCCTGTGTAGACCTTTTCCAGATCCATGAAGGCCCAGAGCACATCCAATTCCTTAGCAAGGTACTTCTCACAGACCGGCCTCACTGTAAAAATCTGATCGTGACACCCTCAACACTCCTGAAGCCACACTGTTCCTCTTTGATAGCCTCACTATCAAAGTTTCTCATCAGGCACAGCTCTACGCTATGAAAAAAGATCAGAGATATCCGTTTTTAATGGAAAATATCATCGAACCTCATTCACAAAGCATTAAAAATACATCGATGGTGTGCTACATGTTGCCATCACGAATATACATGCATCAGCACCCCTTCCCAGCGCTGCCCCTGCTAAGAACATGCCACAGCCCTACTGCACCGTTCTGAACATCACCCAGCCCCGTGCTGCCACATAAAATAGCCTCCAACACCATCACAGTTCCAGCTGGGCAGCATTTCGGCAGCGTGCTGCTACAACTAATATGCATGTAAGAGCATCACAGCTCTTGCTGAGCATCACCCCGGCTACATGCTGCCTCTGTTAATGGTATGCAGGGGTTTATGCCGCCTTAGTTAATGGTATGCATCACTCGAATAGTAAGAAATTCGTGCAACCTTCCAGTGCGGAGTATTTAGTACTGAGGCCAGCGGCCTACCTCATCAAGCCACACACTTGGCACTGGTCTTGAGGCTACTCCGCTCTGTGTGTTGTCTGTATAGGTATGTAGCTACGGCTATCTGTTGCTAGCTAAAGGCGTGTTGGAAATGTACTTTCTAAGCAGATAAGACATTTTTCACAAGCCAACAACATCCTTGTACATAAGGATAGATATAGGGACGGGCCCAGCCGTACTTTATCACACAGTTCTGTAACCTAGTGATTTCATTTTGAATAAACCTGCCCTACTATTCCGTCCTTTCTTACGATAGATCCCGCGTTAGTGTTCTGGCAGGCCTGGGGTTCTTGCTGGGGATAGCGGCATGTCTCGCATGGAAGTAATTGTACGAACGTACATGGTAGGCGGTCCACTGAGAGATGGGGTAGGCAACATCGTAGCAGGCGAGTGGGAAGACACGGGCGATGCTACTCTATCCTCCTTTGGGTTGATTAGTCCGTTCTTTTTGCTTCAGTTCTCGCTTTTCTCTCGTTGAGCATGTAATTACTGCCATACCATTTCGATAACGTTGGAAATAAATCATTACGAATGTGATATAACAAGATCTGATTTAGTTCAGTTAGCGCCGTTGTAGTAGAAAATGGTGAAGAAAACCTCACTTGGTCTTACGTGAGGACGGGTTATGCACATTTCGACCTCCTGAGGAACATCACCCCAAAGAATGGCGCCGTCGTCCGCCCTGTTTGGGCAGAATCGTCGTCAGTCGCTAAGAATGGGAGAAAAAATAATAACAAGGAAGGATACCGACTCTCAGCGTTCTGCAAATGATGATGAGCCCGCCCTTGCATACGACTATTTAACATTAGATCAATCAGTTAGGTAGAAAGTAAGACTAACCCATGAATAGGTTAGAAGACAGTAGAAGACAGATATATTAGCCAGCGTAGATACACGTCCGCCAATAACAACGTGATCAGCCTGCAAAACCATGGTCGCTCGTTTCTAACTACGAATATAGTCGTCGATACCCGTTAGAGGTAAAATGAAGGGATTATGCACAATTATCGAACAATACACCAGATTGAATTTTGTCCTTGTCTGAAATTCTATGGTAACCAGTATGTAGAAGATGATGTCTGTAAACACTAAAGTTATTTTAAAAATAAATTAGTATACAAACTATCGAATTTGAAGTTGACGAAAAATGTAATCATCAGTTGAAATTGTTGCACAATTATTGAATATTCTCTGTAAACTTGAATTGGTTTGCGTGAAATTATGATATCCGGGTGTGTACGAACCCTGCGCCTCGTGAGATCGCTCTGAGTGTTGTCAACGCATGTTCTGGGATTTTGCGTTATCATCATACGTGACCTTTTCGTTTCCTTTTGGACATATGTTGTGCTGCTGTGCTCTGAGACCGTGTCGTATCTGCGTCCTATGCTAGAGCTGCAGATACCTGAATTTGATTGGCCTGTCTTGATTTTTTTTTTACGTGTTCGTTTGGTCCAAAGGACAATACATAGCTTATGATCGTGATGTTTTTGTCTTGTCGAGAATGAATCGCTTATAGTAATTTTGTTCGTAGGTTTTGGTTCGTCGGCTAAATGGTTCTAATGCAACTTTTATCTGATTAGTCTGAACTGGAGTCCAAATTCTAAATATCATAGCTTCCATCCAGTCATTAGGCCGGATGGGTACATCCAGAATGATTGGGGTCGGCTCGGACAGACAAGCACGGTATCGCTGTGTAAATTTTCCATTGTCATCATACGACCAGTTAGTCGCTTGCTCGATCTATGATGCCGGATGAACGCAGTGTAAAAAATTCACAACCAGGGTTTTTCCGAACGACTCATGAAGCCCGCGGGACGCTTATTCGTCTTCCGACCATGCAGTTGGTCACCGGCCTGACCCATCAAGCCAGTGGGACAGTGTCAACGTGCAACCAGACCGGAGTGATTTAGTGTCATCTTGTGGCTAGTTCACCACCCATCAGGCCGCTGGAACTCCTTTCCGACTCATCAGGCCGGTGGGACACAGTGTCTTCTTGCTACCAATTGGGCTTTCGACCAGTTGGTAACTAGCCCGACTCATCAGTCCGATGGGACGTTGTGTCATCATGGGACAAGCTGGTCATCAGCCAGACCCACCAGATCCGTGGGACGTTTGATTCGTGTTTTACTGAGTAGCCTCACCTGATACTGTTCGTGTTCGTTCCGCTTACTGGTAGATTCAACCATTCCTCGCTGTCAGTTGTTGTGATGACACGGCAGATTGTCCTTGACGCAGTCAATTGCTATGAAACAATTTCAAAATCCAATGTTGACATAAAAGTTTTTCTGCTGTATTACGCAATCTTCCTGGGTTTGATATTAGATTGTGTGAAGATACCGTTAGATATCTAGAGCTCTACACAGCCGCCTGGTACGTAGATTCGTCCCCGTATCGCTTTTGACATCAAGGAAACCGCTCATTATCATTGATAGAACTCTGTTCAACCAGGAGCGGCTTCAGGCGGTGCAAGAAGAGGCCAATTGTATCTACGCTGGGGCAGAACGGCATGATAATATAACCACTCTCTTGATATCTTGGCAACTACCGAGAGTGCCTACAAAAGTCGGTGCACTGCGTAGAGGGAGGTTTTTTTTCCTGGGACCCTTTAACACTACCTCTTATGGGTGAGGATGGCGGCTAACAGCTGCTGCCGCAGTGATGAAGCGACACTTTGTCTGAAATATATTTTGCAGGAGATAACCCTTATATGCTACACCCAGAAGGAAGGAAACCTGTCATTGTGTACATTGTTTTTTTTTGGGGCCATCTAGTCTGCAGATGGCGGAGGTTGCTGCAGTGGGGAATTGGTTGTGAGGTTAACCGGATCCCTTGACCCCCCTTCCCTATCCTCTTCTTTGCGGCATGGAAGTTTCCTGTCTTCTGCTGCCTAGGTGTCCTTTCTCTGAAACATAAAGTCAAAACTAGTTCCCTTCATTTGGGAGTACATCGTTATGAGGTTTATATGGCATTAAAATGCATATCATGGTATGGCGAAGTAATAGGGTTTAATTGTGGTTATGTTAAAAGTTTTCAGGTTGTGATAATCAGGTAAATCAAGGTTGGAATGATCAAACATTGGTTTTAGAATAGTCTTTTTGTAACAAGTAACAAGACAAAAGTTACTTTATCAATAGAGTACTGAAAATAGATTTGTAATAACGGACACAAAGTAACAAAAGTGTAAATGAACATCAAGTCGAATAATTGTATTAGGTGTAAGACGAGGGTAGGGTAGAGTAGGAGCCTACACCCGAAGGCTGTAGCTAATCGAGAGTCTGACCGATGGCTGTGCCCGAAGGCAAGTGTCTGTGCTCTGCCCTCTATCGTTCGGGGCTGCGCTGAATAATATGGGGAGGGCCATGTTCATGAGTATGAAGGGGATCCTCCAATCTGGGAATAATTCAAATTTTTGGACCAGCTAAAGAGGCGGGGCGTTCAAATACCCAAACCTCATTGGTACTCTACAATTGAGTCTTTTAACGGATTTTGTTGGCTCCTCCCATCTATTGTTTACCATACATGATACCCCTGAGCTAATCAGTGTTATGGGATCTAGTCTCCCCTTATTGCTGAGACGGAGTTTTACAAGGTGCGCAAATGGCCCTAAATTCGTCAATGTCTCCTACGTTATATAATCCGCGAAGGGGACACCTGTTTCTTTTTTAAACAAACATCGGAGGGGAATTAAAAATATGCTAGGCAAGGGACCTCCACGTGTAACTTAAGCTAAGGGTTAACATGCCTAAGGCCTACACTGTTTCTAGGACACACACTACGCACCCCTCGATGGTAATGTTCGGTTAGCCAAGCTTATAAATATGTGCCAGAGGAGGCCGATCATAACACTACGTTGATAGTTTTGTTAAATTCAAGTAAGCTGTTTTTCTTGCTTTGGAATGTAATGGATCCTCGAAGTGCACATTCATGACGCCAAGGGCTGCAGGGCGATGGAGGCGTCAACCGCCTTGGGGCCGAGCGGCCTGATACGGTTGGCTAAAGATAGATTAGTGACATTAGCAGAAGATAGTTTCACAGAGACGTAGAATGTATAGCTACTTACTTGACGTTGGAGCAGAAAATACAATCGCTATTTTTTAGCATAAAAGCCCGTCAAACTCCGAGCGAGTATCATGTAAAGTATAATGTGTATGCCATTAATGTATTTTATGGTGATTTAAATCATGTGAGGGAAGGTAAATTCCTGTAAAGTGTTCCAAGTGTTCATAAGGAAAAGAAAACCCTACCTATTTCGAGGCCAAGTATGTCTGCCTACTACTTGTCCTATGCACATGACATCACCGCGATTGCTTTTAGATTTGGCGTTTGACTAATTTGTATGCATTTGGTGGTACGAACCCTTACACTATTTTTCCTTTGTTTCTCAGGCGGTTCATGATGTTAATGAGATTCATGAGAGCAGATGAACTTAAATTGGCTGCTTGTTCAAGATCATGCTGAAGGCCCTTTTGCAACCCGTGATAAATTCTCTTCTCATCGCCATTACTTGTGTGCTGCCGAATGTATTTAAATGACAGGTTACAGCTCGCTCGGGTAGATGAACAAACTTTGTTTTGATTCAGAAGCGCAAGCTTTCCGAAGAGGCCATGGCCCCTTTGATATATTTCTTAATTTTCTCATGTCATGCAAGCAGCTGTGGGTAGGGGCAGTGTGACAAGGCTGATCCAAATTGTTGTTAGGGCCTCATTTGACCAAGTTGATTGTCAGGGATATCCTTCATAAACTTCGTTCTGAGGGTGTTACTGAATAATTATAAAAAATCTAAAAGCTTAAAAGCCCCCACACCAGCCAACTAGCTGAGAGAAAAACGGAAAAACAGAACGCTCGTCCCTGAAGTTGAACAATTTTTGTAATCAAACCGCAAGCATTGTGGTGTGTTCGATGGAGAGAAATGGGTTCTGGTAAATATTTTCTTTGGTGATCCTCAGGCAAGTGTGGGCACAGTCAAGCAAAAGCTAACTTCTATTTGATAATATTATGTAAACAATAGCGGAAACATTTTATCTATAAGCCCTTCTCAGAAGGGTTAAAACCTTATGATAAAAGAAATGCCAGAATTATAGTGTACAAAAATATAGAAAAAATACACATCAATTAACCACAGTTTTAGTATCAAACAAGAAAAAAAATCATAGACAAACTAACAGATTTAAAACAAAGCAGAAAAACATTACGTGGAAAATACTTTGAAAAATTTTCACGATTGACAATATATTTATACCTGTTTTTTCCCCTTTCTTCTCACTGTAATGTTTTTATGCGTTACTGTTCCCCTGATGAAGAGCAGCGCCAGGTCGTAGCAGTAGCTCCTGCGCCCTTGGCATTATAATATTATATTGATATACAGAACTGGACACAGACAAAGATGGATATATTTTTTTAGGATAACGGACTTGAGATTACGGAAGGTAATGTAACGAGAAAGGTAATTAGTCCGTTGATTATTTCAATGTCAACTTACAAGAACAATCATTATTGATAAAGTAAAATTAGCTGCATAACCATTAACAGATTAACGGTACCCAGCACTGCCGTCAGGGTGATGTTCAGGCCCGATTATGTTCAATCGCTACCCTGCCGGTAAGTTTCCGGTTCAGGGTTATCAGATGGATGAGCCAGGTTTACAGGAATAGTCGACTGACCGCATGATCTAGAGGCTGTTGCAGAGGCGCCTCTCAAAGATCTCGTAAGAATTGATGAATGTTTCTTGGAATTATAAATGAAACTTACTGCAATATCAATACTAGAACGCCGGTTATCTTATTCTTTGGTACGGTGATTCCTCTATTCCAAATTGTAGGCTTAAATGTTGTTGTTCTTGTTGAGTAGCCTTGTCTAGGAATTAACGGCATGGCATCTAATGGTATACTGAGAACCATCTCAGAATGGTGCGGTACCATGAGGCATGCTCAATGTGGTTGATTGGTTGTCAGGATCGTTTCTGTCTCGCCAACTATTTTCCTCTGCCATTCACTCGATGGCTCTGTATTTGCTGGAGTAGAATTAGCTCCTAACATCTTTGAGTCAATCACATTACATCTTCTTAGATTGCTTCATTCTATTTGATTCGTTCATTTTCCTCTTTTTGTCATCCATTCTCCGCACTGGTCTGAAGCAATGAGGGTATTTTCATTTTTGAAGCATACCCTTCTCCAACGTTGTCTTACTCATTTTTCGAATAATCATATTGTAGCAACACAACACAATCATATTGTAGCAACACAACTCACAGTAGCAGCACAACTTCTTTATAAGCACTGCCCCGGCTCCGTGCTGACACAGCGAACTTGCTGCGAATAGCTGTAACCCGGCCCTGTGCTGCCACGTATAACTGGTATGCAGCAGCTTTCAGGCCTCGTGTTGTCAATGCCACCTTGCATGCTGCAGCATCCCGACTCCATACTGCTACCGCTAACTTACATGCAACAGCACTCCGGCCCGGTGCTGCTACTGGAAACTTGCACACAAAAGCACTCTGTCCACGTGCTGCCACAGCTAACGTGTATTTAGCAGCACCCACGTTCCCGTGCTGCCACAGTTACCTTGCATGCAGCAGCACCCCGGCCTCGCACTGAAACAGCTATCTTGCATGTAGCTGCACCCCGGTCCTATGATGCTCTAACTAACTTGCATGCAGCAGCACCCCATCCCTGTGCAGTCACAATTAACTTGTATTCAACAACACAACACCCAAGACATGTGTTGCCGCAACTAACTTGCATGCTGCAGCTCCCCAGCCCTACGCTGCCACAATTAACTTGCATGCTGCAGCACCCCAGCTCTGTGCTGTCACAATTAACTTGCATGCTGCAGCACCCCAGCCCTGTGCTGCCACAATTAAGTTGCATGCAGCAGCAGCTCCATTGACGCTGTGTTGGTGCGAGTGTATCTCCAATGAATGAGTGTTGGCGGCCGGACCGGTTTGGTGGGCCATTCAGAGGCGAGAGCAGGGAGTGGGCTCCCCTCCCTCGGTGGGTGGCGGGATCCAAGACTGCCCGGACAATTCTATGAACAGAGGTGGGGAAAAAGGAGAAGAAAAACACTCGTCCAAAGAGCGCTGTCCAAAGGTTGGGGTTCAGGGTTAATGCAATATAAACTTTTCAAGTCACACCTTGAGCAGATCCTGGAGTCATCGGTACTTTAGTGATGCGAGATGATGCAGGACGTTGTGACTAGAAGAATGGAATATCAGATGTACATTACACATCAATAAAATGGCCAATAAAATTGGTCAACAAAATAGATTCACCTCTATGATATACCGGAAAGAAATCCCCTCATAATATAATAACAAATCCGAGGGAATGAAGGCTCTTTACTCGACGAATCTCTTATGCTTATCATTTTTGTACCTTGTTTAGTGCTGGGTTCAATAGTTTGAAGTGTCTTTGTTGAAATTTGTAATTTGTTATACATGTGAGGCTGATGATGGCACCAAATGATTGGCTGGCTGTTGTCGTCGTTGAGCTGCTGTTTACAAAACCGGTTAGGCGACTCTAGACTGCAGTTGCTGCAGACTGCAGCAGGAAAATTGAAGTGGTGCATGCGGGGTCCATACAAGCACGTTTAAAGCATGGAATACATCAGCTGACGTCAGATGAATCCGCATGACTAAGATGATGCACTCAGATCTTTCAGCACTTGCTCACTTTCATTGAATTGATATTAACGAGCCTCAATGTGAAGCAGCAGCAATACTGTCGGCCGAAAACAACATACAAAATCATTCTGAACATTAAAACAATGTGCTTCACTGATCTAGAAACATTCTGGCGTCAGTGCATAACGCCATTTGGTGGTACAAGTTCGAATGTTCTAACCATATGGTTTCTTCTGACCACGATATAATGAGAGAAGGCATCCTATAATGAAGGAATGAAAAGTTTTTGTTGTCTCGGAAGACTGAACGGAAATTTGACAAACATTCTGTTGAAGAGTGTGTATTCATCTTTTTTTATACAGATGCAGATACATACACTAGGCCGAATCCCTCTGGAGAGGCAGTGGCCGACTGCAAGGTGCACATCACACCCTAGTCACACACTCAAATTCAAACAAATTTGCCTCTTTTGCGCTAGAGGGTCCGGTCGGAAGACCCCGCAATACACACTCTGGGTCAGGAGTGCGGTCCGAGGAGTGCGGTCAGGAGTGCGGTCCGAGGAGTGCGGTCAGGAGTGCGGTCAGGAGTGCGGTCCGAGGAGAGCGGTCAGGAGTGCGGTCAGGAGTGCGGTCGGAGGAGTGCGGTCCGAGGAGTGCGGTCAGGAGTGCGGTCCGAGGAGTGCGGTCAGGAGTGCGGTCCGAGGAGTGCGGTCAGGAGTGCGGTCCGAGGAGTGCGGTCAGGAGTGCGGTCCGCATCGACAGCAGGGCCCGACAGTGAAATTGGCTTACCCCTGCCGCGTGACCGGGCCTCCCTCGCTCTCACCCATCCTGTCCCTCAACGCGACGTCAACGGCGAAAATGCACATCAAGGCAACGTTAAAACTCATTCATTCGCAACCATTCTTCACTGAAGCCTATCCATAGCACGCTTTATGGTATCCTCCACACTTTTGTCTCTCCTTCTCATCGCCTGCTTTACGCTATCTATCCACTCAAACCTCGGTCTACCTCAAGGCTTTCGTCCACTCACCTCCGCCTGCATCACCCTTTTTACCAATCTTCCTTCATCCATCTTCACCATGTGCCCAAACCATCTCAGAACACGTGAATTTATTCTGTTTTCTAACTTCTACACCATCCCCGTTCTAATTCGAACAACTTTGTTATTAGTCCTGACTCTCAGCGTAACTCCAGCCATGCTCCTTAAACATTTCATCTCGAACGCATTCAACCTTCTTCTCTCATGTGTTCTCACGCCCAAGCCTCTCTCAGTTCCGTAGAGCTTAGTAGGGACGACTACTACCTCAAAACCCTCTCCTAACTTCCTTCCTCAACGTTCTACAGCCCATTAGACTCTCCACTGCCCCCAACACTTAACACCATTCCTTCACGCGCGACTTCACCTCGGTTTCCACCAGTTCAGTCATCTCCCCATAAGAGCCCAGATACTCAAGACACAGAACTTCCTCCAATAACTTTCTATTCAAGAGTGCACTATATCTACTCGCATCGACATACCTCGAACATTTCATTATTTAGCTCTTACATACATTAAGCACTCGCCTAGCTCCCCACTCTGACACTTGCTCTGCTGGTAATATAGAAACTCTTAACCGCTTTCAGCAGATTTCCGCCTTCTCCATACAGACGCAACCGCCTCCATTGCGCTACCCTGTCGACCCTTACGTAGGCTGTTTATGGAATCATGAAAGCCCAGAGCATATCCTTCCATTCGCAAGATACTTCTCACACACCCGTCTCATTTCAAAAATTGGATAGGTCCACCCTCTACTACTCCTCAAGCTACACTGCTCCTCTCCAATTTCCCCATCCGTACTGTCTCTTTTTGGTCAGTAATTTCCTGTATATCTTCAACAGCTCATGACAAACTGATACTTCTCGAATTGCAGCATTCATTTTCATCTCCTATGCACTTACACAGCGCCACAATGTAAGCACTGAGACACAAACACAGGTTCAGTAATCTCACCAGACATTCCACTATAGTTACTCCACCCCTCTTCAGGCACTTAGTGGCAACACCGGCCAAGACAGCGTCTTTCCTTGCTTATATCCCCTCCACAACTTCCTGCACTTCTTCCTTAGTAGTGTCCGCATCAAGTCTTTCTCCCACCACCGGCATCCGTGCACCACCACCCACAACAACATTAAGCAATTAATTAAAGTATGGTGTAATAGTTAGATTGGCCACATCTACGTTATTTTTCGCTGTTATTTTTATATTGCTCGTGATAAATCTTGTTAAATAATGACCAAACTTCACTACAAATGTTAGATCATGATAAATAGTTCAGCTTATTTCCCCGTTGACGCTTGGTGCATGTTGAATTTTCTATTGATTTTGGAATTTTGAACAATACTTATTACATACACATATGAATTTAGGAGTTATTACGTTTGTATCTTACACGTACCACATTATTTCAAGCATAAGTGGCCAGGTACTCTATCATGGTGATGTTTCATGTATATTTTTTACGCTCTTCTACGATTATTAGCGTAGGTACTTTAACTCATAGAAGATTTGTTTCGTTACAAGGTCGGTTTTTTCGTGTACACATATCCCATGACCCCCCATGAGTGCAAATCTCCCACGATTGGACGTATCCCATGTTTGCATGATTTTTTTTAGGCTAGATTCATATCCATTTGTTTACTCTAGCTCACCATTAGTGTGTACAGATATGCTTTGTGAAGGAATTAGATAGGCGATAACAAGTGTGTACGAATATGCTCTGTGATGGAATTAGATAGGCGATAATTAGTGTATACGAATATGCTTTGTGAAGGAATTAGATAGGCGATAATTAGTGTGTACGAATATGCTTTGTGAAGAAATTAGAAATAGGATGACTAGATCTTTGAACCTATTATCGAATGTAATTGTTTTGAAGTATGTTATTTGTTAGTGTGTCTGACTTAGTCGCTATATTTCTCGGACATTGTAGTTTTATGTTAAGATATTGATCTTGTGGTCAAGTTAGTTACTGATGGTACATAGAGATACCAAGAACGCAAGTTTTTTGAGAGTCGGCCGATGTATTTGTTAGGATGTATGTTATTTGTTAATGTAGCCGACTTAGTCGCTGTATATCTCGGACATTGTAGTTATATGTTTATTTAGATCTATTCTGGTCAAGTGAGTTACTGATGGTACATAGAGACTGCTCGTGACGGGTGGGGAAGAGGGGAGAGGTTGACCGGAGTCAGGCGGTGTCCAAACCGCAAATGGTAATTAGCTTGATGATCTTTATATGTCAACTGTCACACAAAGATCTTATCTCGAGATATATGGTCCTCTTGGAGAATTGTTTTTTCTTACGGTATCTTTCAGTTTCCTTTTGGTATCTTATTGCTTTTATTTACGATTGCTTACGTACGGATTATAAAGATGTAGGTTATTAGGTCTTGTCAACGCTATATATGATTGTATTGGAATATTTCGCACGGTATGATATATATTACTATGTTTGTTATTGATTGACTCATTTGAATAGAAATTTTTACTGCTCAAACCTGAATTGTTAGGATATTCGATGTAGTCATGCAAGAAATATGGGTATATAAACGAAAGATTAGCTAGTTGGGCTTTATTTGACTCATTTGCGGAGTTGTTTGGTCGAGTTTTTAGCGGTGAGATGCTTGATACCAGCTTGATGTTGAATATAGGCTATGAACATTTACAGGTTATAACATGTTCATGTTGACGTGCTTTCATAATTTTTCACACAAAAGTGTTCTCGGGTGGTAGTATTTCTGTGGGTTATCGATACGACCGCAATCCTAATTATCTTCATATTTGTTTCACAGAATTATTTCACATGAATATTTACTGTTTTGCTACCCTTAGCTGCTAGTCTGAGGCCTCGGACATGCAAGCAACATACTGTAACACGTTGGTTGCAAGCAAATGATCTCACTCGGGTATTCGTTGGTCGTTTCGCTTTTCATTAGTCCCAGCAGTCATTTATTTGTTCCATCGTACAAAAAATTTTTTGTCGGGGTTCTTGGAGAAGTCCATGTATTCAGACAAAGACGATTACCGCATTTTTTCCATGTCAATATCGGGGTTAACCTTTAAACTGGAGACTCATGTCAGGCTCAATATTGGTTATATCCAGAATGTGACTTTGCTTGATGTTGTTCAGAGACGATGGGTGAAACAGATGCAAGATATGTCTGAAGTATTATACGTGACTGGATGTTTCCTTTGAACTTTGTTATTTATCAGCGGTTGTTTGCTGAGAAGTGACCTAGTAAAGCATTGTAGACTTCATTGTTATGACACATTGGGCTTGGAGTTTTTTTTTTGTTCTGCTAGAGACAGCATCAGATAGGTCTAAAAATTTGTTATTGATTTGAATGGTATCGTAGTAGAAATAGCATTATTCTCATGAACTCAGAGTTAAATGTCAGAAATTTTGGAGGAGTGTATTTTTAAGAGGTGCAAGTCCATTATGCATCTGTATGGAATTTTCGTTATTGATCCCTTGCAAATGTATTCTTTAACATTTAGAAGACGATTTACTGGATGGAGAAGTCCTAGAGCATTTATGGTTTGGCTACCCTTCACCCAATGAGATATATTTATCTACGATAGCTTAGGGAGCTGTGTACAACGCCAATTAGCTTAATATCTATCACATTTTCAACGTAAGGCAGGAGGCGTATTAGTGCATTTTCAAAGCTAGTTCAATCGAGTTCAATTTAGGATATTGCAAACAAAGATTTATTAGATATATTATTGTTATTGATAATAGATTTTGACATAATTATATATACATATGTATACATAGGATATCATTTTACGAAAACATAACTTTTTCACACCAGATATTCGATGTGAGCATCTTCGCGAAACAAAAATAATGTCTTCGACCTCTCTCTCTCCTGTGTTATCTTGATCCTTGGTACCAGTGACAGTCTGCGGGTTCTTTATCATTGACGAATATTTATTCCTCACCTGAATCTGTCAACCCGTCATATCGGTGCAGGATTTATCATCTGGGTGTGTTTTTTTCTCTGATCTATTGGTGTTCAAGACTAACGCCATTAGTACACATTCTAGATAAACGAGGACTTTTGGGAGCAGTGCACGCAATACTTGTAATTCTAGCCTTGCATCCAAAACTTTGTTTATAGTCTTCAACGAGCTTTTTATAGACGCTATTTTTAATCACTTTTACATGTTTGTGACATCGAATCGTTTCAGATTTTCTTCTTGCTATTATCCACATTTCCATTCATTATATTCCCGCAGATATCCGAAATATACCAAATCCTCCTCGCACTCAAACGTTTGAGAAAGGATTCTCTCTTCTCATGCTTCATTACCAACATATTTGAAAACAAAGTCAGATATAAATTTGATTTTATTATGCAGTTTTACATTTCTTATACTTGACACTCTTTCATTACCCCATTTGATAATTCGGTTTCCTTCAACCAACGCAATGTATGCAATTCAATCGTTTAACCTTTGAGTTGTAGGATATTATAAACAATTGATTTAGGATTTACATACTTTTATTAGGATCATTTACAGATCTTGCTGACATCATCAATGACTTCTAACTCGTTTTTTCGATTACAGCATGGCTCGTACAGCCACCCATACCCATCATCACGATGTTTAAGTTTCCTCTCAAAATCTATCATGTAATCCACCATATCTTTGTTGCGAACACCGAAGGCTGTTCCGTGCCCTTGAGTCCACAAATGTAATTCATCTTCTTCTTCTTGAACTTTAATTATTCGAATCTTCTCAAATTCAATGTCATTCTGTTTTTCATCA